>JBBJLR010076586.1:0-27385 GCA_037577145.1 Brachypetersius gabonensis
CACAGAGGGGAACAGAACACAAGAACAAGACAGACCACCAGAACACAGGAACATGGGGAAAACAGAACACATAACCAAAACATGATACACCAGACAGAACAGAATACATGAACCTGACAGATAAACATAATTTACAAAAACATGGAGAACTTAGACTTATTTTCGGCCTCTAGGCCTCATCGCCATAGTGGCGGAACCATTCTCTAAACTGAGTCAAAGGAAACTAAAGGAAACAGAAAACCATGGCCACGTGACAAACACAAAATAGAAAAAAACGGCACGTGACCGGGAACCAGAGCCTAAATCAGTCCGAGCCGTCACATATTCCCTCTTCAGGAGCAGGAATGTCCTCCTACTTCTCCTCCGCCATCACTGTGGCCGTCTCTCCCAGCATATTGTATAGAACTACACAATATTGCCTGCATGGTCTGGCCTTATTCTGATGCCTATCAAGCACCAAAATCTACAGAAAGAAATATGTCAGCCTGAAAAGGTGGTCTAAAAGAAATGTGTGTATGTATGAATGTGGAACCTCGACTGCTCTTAGCCAAGGGTCATCTGGATTTGTACTCTTTTTCTGCTGTGGGTGGTGTTACATGCCTTCTCTGCCACAGTTTGGGGTTCTGGGTAAGGGGTTAAAAGGTATGGCAGGCAGGCAAAACCCCTGTCCCCAAGCAGGACTACATTAAACCCCCCTGTGGAAGAAAGTGTTGCTGTGTAGAACATTCCTACAGTTGAAAAGACACACCCAACATGAAAGTCCCTAAAGACCCTTGGAGTCTTCTGGACAGACCATACTTGTCTTTTTTCTTTCTGCTGACTCTCCAGGCAGGTGTCAGTCTCATTCAGTGCTGCTTAAATAGGCCTGACCCTAATCACCTTCATTTAATTTATTTATTAACCCTTATAGTTACACCTGAACACACCACAGCACAATATGAACAATAGAAAATTCTGCATTTTAATTCATTCACCAAGTGAAGTAGTGGGCGCTGGGGAGCAGTGTGTGGGGCCGGTACCTTTCTCAAGGGAACCTCAGTGGTGATATTAGCAGTTGGAATTCGAACCCCCAAACTTCTGATTGCAGGGCCTATGTGCTAACGATTAGGCAATCCACTAACAATAATTTTAAATGTTACATTTTAAATGATGAAGTTTTGCTTTACGTTCTTATTATTGGGGGGACTGCGTCCATGGGGAAGCTAAATCAAGTCCCACATGGCCACTTAAACACAAGTTGTGTATTCCAATAACCAACAATTTCACTAATACAGCCCCTTTATCAGCTACTTTAAATACTCACAAGCATTTTGTGTGTGTGTGTGTGTGTGTGCTATCAAAATACCCTTTCTTTTAAACCAACCCAGTCTGTGCTTTAAGTGTCTACTTGGCTGTGTCTTTTTTATCTGGTAAGCTAGCTTGAGTTTTTCTGTTGCTTAACTGCTTAACTGCTGTACGGCTATTTTGGTGTTCACTTTGACTTCATTTGTTCTTGCAGCTTCATTAGCTCCATCGCAATCAGCTAGATAATTCTCACCTGGTCTTACGGAGGCCAGAGGTAATTAGTGGGTGTGGGTTTCACTCACAGAGAAATATAAAAGCAACACTCTGGTCTAGAGTTAGTCTGTGTTTGTGGTAGTTTTTTTTGGTGGTGGATTCTTCATCTGGTAAAGCTAGTCTGAATTTATTCTGTTGTGCTGTTTCTTTGCTGTCCACTTTAATTTCCTTTGTTAGATTGTTTGTTGGCTCCCTTTGTTACTGGTGGGATTAGCTTCACTGCAATCATCTAGATAATTCACCTATTTATAAGAAACGGCTCACAGCACGACATGCTATGCGGAGCAAAAACATCTCACTGGATTGGGGGCACTAGGCAGCAGTTAACCTCCCATTATAAAACACTGATTCAAACACAGATTCCTGTTTTTCAGTCTTATATATTGCTTGTGCCAGCAGCTGCAGACCTGAAACTACAGGCAGTATGAAGGTGTTGGTAAATATCACGTTTAGAGTTGGCTTTATTGATTTTAGTTGTCCAGATCATTTACATGGACTTAATTGGATTCATTGCTGGTAAGCTTGATCTTACTTAAGTAAAATCAAGTCTTAAACCTTGTATTTTATCTTCTATTTTGTAGGAGCTTTGGATGTTGCTTTATTGCCGAGGAGTAAGTTTTGTTTTTTTTTTTTGTTTTTTTGCGGCAGACAGGCAGGAAAGGCTGATTTCACGTTACAATGAAGAATTAATTAAACCAATCCATTCAAGTTTTAGGGTCTTGAAGTGATTGGGGTACAGTTTGATTTGTTAATGTATCCACATCATTTGAAGTGCAAGTCTGAATTGAACAGACAAGTGCAGCGGAGGTGGCTTTAATCTGTTGTGCAGTTGTATTGGCTCCTTGTTTGAAGATCAAATTTTATAATCTGGGTGCCTTACTGCAGGAGACTCTGATTCATCCTGTTTGCGCTTCTTTCTCCCTCCTTAGTATTGTAACGTGTTCAGAATGTTAGTGTTGGGGATCACAAGGTGTTTAATGTGAAAGTTGCACTTTATTCCTTTTGTGTCTCGAACTGTTATTGGTTGCTCAAGATATAGAAGAGGAGGCGGCACCCCCATGTGTGTAGGGGAACAGGGGAAGGGGGGTGGGGGAGCCAGAAGAGTGCCTTGTTGGTTCCCGTGCGCTTCTCTTATAAGCTCGCGTGTGTACTGCGTGGGTTGTGGCCGACAACAGCCCAAATAAACACCCCTTTGCATGAAATACCTTGTCCTTGTCTGTGAACGCTACAGTATGTTACACTGAGTGGTTTGACTGGGACGACGCGTCTGGGAGGGGAGATTCTGAAACCCTGAGAACTATTGAGGCTGTAAACCTCTCTGGTGTAGATGCTGCAAGCATTGGACAAGTAGTTCAGTGGTTAGTTTATTGCATTTAGTATATTCCTCAATCTGACACGGGATGCTAAGCATATGAAAAATAGTGATCAGATGTGCACTCAAGCACTAGTCACCAAAATGTAGTTGGATGTTAACTAATTCAGGAATAGGAACATTCTTACACAAGAAGCTACAAAACTACATTAAATTAGGTTTAGGGGACTGTATGCTCCTATTTCCAATCTACTATAAACTTCTATGGAGTTTAAGTGAACTATTTTCTTATACTTTGTTTGTATTTAGATTTTGTTGGTGTTAGAGTCTACAGATCTGTATTCTGGCTACACCAGTTTAATGCATTTAAAGCCTCAAAATAACTTTTTTTTTTGTGCGCAAATGAATGTGAAGGAGAATCAACTGTTCTGCGTTGTCCACCAAAATGCCTAAAAGCTCTTTCCTTCTGCCTGTTAGAAATGACCCTGTGCATGGCTTTGCCTGTGTGAATAGTCAGCAGAAGAATGGGGAATGTGGTTTGGATTATAAGGTGCGCTTTGGATGCCTGTGTCCCTGGACCCTGCCCTTTGAAGGACCAGTACCATCTAATGCAGGAAACAAAACTCTGTCCTCCATGTCGTTCTTTTGAATTTCAGACTACTGTATGATTGCTTCTGTTTTGTGTGATTCCTTTGACCTGTCAAGGGTAAGAACATGAGGTCTCATGAATGCATATGTCTTGCCATCAACTCAGGCATTGGGTAACTGGGTGTATTCAAAGCTGTTCTCTGCTGGAAAAAAAAAGAATGGAATGATTAATTTGGTTTGTATGCTACAAGGTTTGTATGCTACAATAGGACATACAGAGCAAAACCATTGTTACTGTCCTTTTGGGCATTTTTATTGGCCCATACACACTACCGTAAGAACAGTGCAGTGTAGTTACTAAGCAGGAGTGTACTGTGTTTCATTCTGAGCTGTTCACACAATGTAACATGCACCTCAGAACATAATGTCCACCTGACCTTAACACTTTCAATCACTAAACTTCAAGGCAGTCAACAATCAGCTTATTTGTGTTACGTGAAATACTGGGAATTTATTTTACAAATCTGGTTAACCGTTCCATTTGGAAGCTTTTTAAAATAAAATTTGCCTTTGTTACATTTCCAGAATGTCCACGGGGTTTTAAAAAGTGATGAATCAAAATTGCCAAATGTAAGGCCATGAGGTTTCCTATTTTGAATGAAATTCTATCTGCTAATGTTTGTGTTAGTTTGTTTAAACATGGGCTTTAGTGTATCTGGGCACATAATCAAATATCCCCGTCTCAATCCTGAAGTTTCACATGGATTAAAGTTTTCTGTCGCTATGCTGGATTTCCGTCAACGTAGGGCACTCAATTTTGAGATTGATGCAGATCAGAAGAAAAAGGTTTTGTTGGGGTTAACAAGGAGTGGGTAAACAAGCTTTGGCAGACAAAGTTCTGGTAAGGCTGTCTTTTTCCTCAGTTAAATTATTTGCTTTAATGCATGAGTCTCAACTTTGCTATGTTTGATGCTGGCGTCATATTCAGTTGTCGTTTAACAACCGGGTCATCAACTGGCTTATGTCCAGACAACCATCAGCGATGTCATGGGCAAATGCAAGTTTTCTGACCGCTGGGTGAAAAACCCTGCGTTTAAGGACTGGCTCAAGCCTGTAGTAGGGAATAACTGACAGGCTTATTGTTCGGTATGTAAAAAAAAAAAACATCTGTCAATTGGATGGGAGCTAACGCACTTCGGTTGCATGTGCAATCCACTAAACATAAAAATGAAATGCGTGGTCGGTGAGAGCAGTTAACTCTGCTTTCTGTGCGTCACGGTGAAAGGCAGAATACTGGGTGAACTATGCCCACTTTGTAGCGTGGTGGAAGGACTCAAACGTGAGAGACACGAAAGAGTTGGTAAACCACGCAGTTAGCCTTAGAACGCTCCTACAGGAGTTCACACTAAGATGAACCCGCATTCTAAACACACACAGAAAGGTATACAAATGTACTCACGGTACCGATGAGTTGAATTGAGGGGCTGGGAAGGCAACACACAGGCATGAAGTCTGTAACTTCAATGTCTGTGTGATGTGAGTACACTTCCAGTTTATATACCTTACGTGAGTCATTTCCGGTGCCTATTGATGTCACTTGACCTGGTGTGTGTGTGACAGTAAATATTTACCCTACAAGTTGGACTCTACAGATACTAAAAGTATAGACAAAAAGACAACACCAAACGAAAGAACAGAACAAAAACCCTGAACCTACCTATCTCCCTCTAACTAAATACAAAACATAACAGGGGCGCTGTCTGCCTTAAATTGTCAATACTTAGTCACACGGAACACAGATGAGCTAACCAAAACAGAGTGAAGGAAATAAAGCTAACTCTGGAACACACAAGAAGTTAACTCAAAACACCACAAATAAACTGGAAAGTACAGTATATCTAACACAAGTGTCTAATCTCTAAGGTTCTAACAGCTTTCTAATTCTCTAACTACCACCCAAAACTCCTCTCCAAAACTCCTGATCATCCAATCAGCAAGAGGCTGTAGGAGGCTGTACATTGCTAGCAGAGCCAATAGGAGATGTAGGTTGAGACTGCAGCCGAGTGACGGACCTCTTCTACCGATCAGCACCAGTGGAGTCACCTACGTAACGCAGAGCATAAAGCGAGAGAGAGAGCACAAGAGAAAACAAGAATGCACATAACACCCCCCCACATAAAAATGATTACACCCGTAATCACTTAAATCACACTTATCAAGAAGAAACTACAAAAACAAACAAAAGAAAACCAGTCACCCAACGCGAGATAGAGCATCCGCAAAAATATTATCAGAACCCTTCTTATGCCGAATATTGATATTGAAATTCTGAAGAATTAGTGCTCATCTCATCAATCGTTGTTTTGATTGTACATCCGAGATAAAAACACTAACGGGTTATGATCGGTGTATACCTGCACTGGATGAGACGTGGACCCCACGTAAACTTCAAAATGCTGTAGAGCTAACAACAACGCAAGGGTCTCTTTCTCAATAGTCGAATAATTTGACTGGTACACATTAAACTGCTTCGAGACGTAACAGACCGGGTGTTCCACACCAGCACTGTCCCCTTGCAATAGGACAGCCCCTGCACCAACAGAACTAGCGTCCACTTCTAGTTTAAACTGCTCTGCAAAATCGGGTGTGCTCAAAACAGGAGCGTCTGTTAACAAACACTTCACGCACTGAAAAGCATACTCACAATCCGACGTCCATGTGAATGGTTTGGAAGGCCTTAGAAGGGCTGTGAGAGGCGATACTACAGTGGAAAAATTTTTACAGAAGCCTCTGTAATAGCCAACCATCCCCCAAAACCGACGGAGTTCTCATCGAGTGCGCAGAACAGGAAACTCCACAATAGCCTGAACCTGACCTTGTCCCACTTCCTTACCAAGCTAAGTAACTGTGGCTTTTCCGAATTCGCACTTTGCCGGGTTTAACGTCAAATTTGCTTGTGCTAAGCGTCTAAATAAATTTTTAAGAACCTGCATGTGTTCTTCCCAAGACTCAGAATATAAAATAACATCAAGATAGGCTTCTCAACCTGAAACACCAGAAAGAACGAGGTTAATTAATCTTTGAAATGCAGCCGGAACTTTTCTCATTCCAAAAGCTAAAACTGTATATTGTGCAAAACTATCTGGCATAACAAAAGCCGAAATATCTGAAGCGTGAGCAGTTAAAGGAATTTGCTAATATCCTTTTACCATGTCTAATTTACTCACAAATTTGGTGGACCCTATTCTATCGATGCAGTCATCTACACGAGGCATAGGGTAGGAGTCTGAAATGTTGACAGAATTTACGAAAATCAGTGCAGAAACGTGAGGTACTATCAGGTTTATGCACCAATATGCATGGGGAACTCCACGGACTAAAGCTAGGCACCGCAAAACCGTTTTTTATTAGATAATCGATCTCCTCGGAAAAAATCTTCCGCTTTGTAGGATTCACTCTATAGGCGTGTTGTTTTATCGGTTTAGCATTTTCAACATCGATGTCATGTTGCAAAACAGAAGTTTGGGTAGGTACATCACTAAACAATGTAGGGTATGAATTTATCAGCTTACATATGTCTCCCTTTTGGTTTTCTAACAAATGCGATGTCAGGGTAGGCAATTAATTTAACATCTCTGAGTTATTTAAACAAGCTGTCGACAAACACGGATCAACTACCAATTTGTGTTCCGGACAAGGAGGTGGCAGAATTGTAACAGCCGCCACCGGGTTAGAAACTGTCTCACTGGGACCTAGTGTAGACTGAGCACTACCTGATGGGCGTGGTTCATTATAAAACTTCAACATGTTTACATGACATGCGTGCTGTTTTCGTCTCCTGTCTGGTGTACAAATTATATATGTTGTTTCATTCAGCTTTCTTTCGACCTGATAAGGACCGGAGAAATGGGCAGACAAAGCTGAACCCTGAACTGGCAACAGAGCTAAAACTCGATCGCCTGGCTGAAATGTGTGCACCACACACTTAAGGTCAAAAAGTTTTTTCATCGCTACCTGTGAGGAAATTAACGCCTCTTTAGCACATTCCCACGCTTTAGTTAAGCGTTGCTTAAATGCACTTACATACTTTAGTATTTTTTTCTTAGGAGTAGGAGCAGTACGTTTCAGCAATTGTTCCTTTAGCATTTTTAACGGTCCCCGAAGTGTATGTCCGAAGACTAACTCAGCTGGACTAAATCCTAACGACTCCTGGACAACTTCACGCACCGCAAATAGTACTAAAGGAATGCCCTTATCCCAATCTCTGTGGGTGTCATAACAATATGTCTTTAGAATCGACTTAAGCGTTTGATGAAATTGCTCGAGTGCCCCTTGTGATTCTGGATGATAGGGACTAGAAGTTATGTGAGTAATATTCAATTGCTGCATAATCTGACTAAACAAAGTAGAGGTGAAGTTGGTACCTTGGTCCGATTGAATACTCTTGAATACCCAAAACTCCTCTCCAAAACTCCTGATCATCCAATCAGCAAGAGGCTGTAGGAGGGACATTGCTAGCAGAGTCAATAGGAGATGTAGGTTGAGACTGCAGCCGAGTGACGGACCTCTTCTACCAATCAGCACCAATGGAGTCACCTACGTTACGCAAAGCATAAAGCAAGAGCGAGAGAGAGTGCAAGAGAAAACAAGAGAGGGCAGGAGAAAACAAGAATGCACGTAGACAACAGGTTTAAGTTGTGAAATGTGGAACACAGGGTGGATATGTAGAGAGGCAGGCAGCTGGAGCCGGTAGGTAACAGGGTTAATCCGGTGGGTGATTTTGAATGGTCCGGAGAAGCGAGGTGAGAGATTCCGGGACTCAGTGTGGAGGTTGATGTGGCGGTTGGAGAGGTAGACCCTGTCGCCAACATGGATCAATCGTCCTGGTGGGTGCCGCCGACAATGCTAGGCAATGTAGCGGCAGTTGGCACAAAGGATGGTAGTCCGAGCCTGAGTCCACAGTTGGTGGCACCGGTAGATCAACTGTTGGGTGGACGGCACGTCAACCCCCGGCTCCTGATGTTCCATGACAAACTTTAAATTGGCTTAGTCTGGTGGCAGAGGAGGTAAGGAGGTTGTGAGACAACTCAGCCCAAACAAGATAGTCCGCCCAGGAGCGCTGACGGTCGGCCACGAAGCAACAGAGGAAGCGCTCCAGCTGTTGGTTGGTCTGCTCCGTCTGACCATTTGTCTGAGGGTGGTAACCAGAGGATAGACTGGTGGTAGTCATGATCAGATGGCAGTAGGCCTTCCAGAACTTCGCCGTGAACTTGGGTCCTCTGTCTGAGACAATGTCCTTGGGGAACCCATGCAAGCATACTACGTGCTCTATAAGGATCTCCGCAGATCTACGAAGTCCAACGCCACATGGGACCAAGGATAATGGGGCACAGGGAGCGGTTGAAGTTCGCCGACAGCGGCCGTGTTAGGCGTCTTTGAACGGGCGCAGGTGTGGCAGGTGAGGACGAATCCCTGAGTATCTTTGGCCATGGAAGGCCCCAGAATGCACCTTTAAGAAGGGTGAGGGTGCGATGAACCCCAGGATGACCGGCCATGGCTGAAGAGTGTGCCCATTTCATTCCCCACCGGAGAGGAGCGACGATGATGCGAGATCTTGAAGTGGAACTGTTCTGAGAACAATGCCCACCACGCCTGCCTGGGTTTGTATATCTTGGCCTGACCGATGGTGGTGAGGTTCTGGTCCGTCCAGACGGTGAATGGGTCACTGCCGCCCTGTAACCAGTGACGCAATTCCTCCAGGTCCCACTTGATGGCGAGCAACTCACAGTCCCCCACACTGTACTGTCACTGCGTGGGATTGAATTTCCTGGAGAAGAAACAATATGGGTGTTGTTTCCTATCTGGACCTTGCTGTGAGAGGACAGCTCCTACGCCCACATCGGAGGTGTCCACCTCGACAACGAATGGTCGCTCCTGGTCCGGGTGAATGAGGACGGGTGCTGTGGTGAAGAGTTTGCAGAGATGATGAAAGGATGAGACGGCTTCTGGACTGAGGTGAAAGGGTCCGGTGTGAGGCTTGGTGAGAGCAGTAAGAGGTGCTGCAACCGAACTGAAGCCCCGGATAAAACGCCGATAGAAATTGGCGAACCCCAGAATATGTTGCAGCTGTTTAAGTGATGTGGGTAGGGGCCACGACCACACAGCCTCCAGCTTCTGGGGATCCATGGCTACCACCTGGGAGGAGATAACAAAACCAAGGAAGGTAGTGGAGTGATGGTAAAATGTACATTTTTTCAACTTACAGAACAGTTGATGGGGCAGCAACCTCCTTAAAACTGCTCTGACATGCTGGGTGTGCTCCTCTAAGTTGGCTGAATAGACCAAGATGTTGTCCAGATAGGTGAAACCCCATCTCCCCAGCATGTCACGGAGGACGTTGGAGATGAATTGTTGAAAGGCAGGGACTGTTACATAAGCCGAACGGCATAATGAGGGTTTCGTAGTGGCCGGTGGGGGATATGAAGGCCGTCTTCCACTCATCTCCCTCTCTGATGCGGTTGAGATTGTAAGTGTAACCCCGGTTACTATGTTCTAGTCATTAGTATAATTGGCTGTAGATTGCATGGAAGGAAAAATAATACATTGACTATTCAAATAGTTCTCACACACACTTTTGTTAGTCTGCTTACAGGAGAGAGCATTCCACCTGAGGAAAAGAGAGAAAAAGGGACGAAATATGATGAAATGTACTCTTACTGAGTGTGGTAGAGATTGGGTGATGTGGTAATTTACATGCTCGAGCTGAGCCAATCGGAGGTGGTTAGTGACGTAGCGTTGAAAGCGCGCAAGTTTTTTCCTTTTTTTTTCTTCTCTCTGATGGACCGGGAGTGAGACAGTCTGACTGGAGTTAGCAGCGAGCTAGCATTTAAAACGTGTCATTTTTTACAATTCAATGCTGTTATTGATTAGATTTATTCAGAAGGAACCTATTTTGAAATTGGATTGAGCGAAGTTTCGAGAAAAATAGAGGCTGAAAACCCTCGGTTAAAAGCTGAACTCGCGTTGGGCTGTGGCTATCCTCGCGACCGTGTACTTGTATGCAAACCTTGAACCTCTGGTGAGTGAACCTTTATACCAACAAAATGTATGCCAATTTGGGTATGTACACGCTAGTTATGTGTTTAAGTACAGGTAGACAAGCTGATCATTTCAATATGTAGTGTTAAATAGGAGGGATGTTCATGCTAATGAGTTATGCTAACTGTTCGTGCTATACATGGCTCCCGCCTCGTGTGTTTGTTGGGTCTAAAAAGAAAAAAAACCAAAGAAACAAAGTTGGAGTTTAAGCATTTAATTTGTATGATGATAGTAGTTCGTGTGTATAGATGTATGAATATATCTGTATGGTTGTTAAGGATAGTGTTGTAATCCTGGTTTTTGCCTATGCAGGCCGGGGTTTTTTTTTCTTTCCCTTTTTTCCTTTTTTTTTCCCTCTCTCCTCTCCCCTCCCCTCTCTCCCCCTCCTGCACGAATTGTTTCCCCTGCAACACCTGATGATCTGCGCATGGAAACTTCCGCTGTGATCGCTCTGGCTCTGTCGAGGGGGAGCCGGATTCCAGTGGTTGTGGCGAGCCAACCTACCCAGAGATAAGAACTGTGTATTACTTACCTGATGGACACATATGCAATTGAATCCTTACACTGTGGAACTGTTCATGCATTGAAAGACACTTTATTCACTGATGTGTTTTGTTCTATGACTGTTAATACAACTCATGTAAAACTTACCTGTGAGTCGTGTGTTTTACTCTACTGCTCGCGAGAAACTATGATGCCCCTTTCTCCTGTAGCGAACCTAGACTGGTCCAGACGGTGAACGTATAGTAATACGGGGACTTGTAATCGCTAGCAATCTCTATTGACAGTGAGGGCTGGGGTGGGTTACAGGGACAAATTTGGCGAGCCAGCCAGGAGAAAGTGGAGTAAAACAAAACAGAAAAAAAAAGACATAGTGGGAGTGTAGAACAATGGATATAGTACAAAGAGAAACGGTAAGTGTCCGTGATACAGTCCTTGTTACTGGGTTAACTCAAACCGAAGTAGATGAGGAGCTTGAGAAGCACTTACAGCGTTTTGGTTCCATTAACAGAGTGCTAGTTATTGATGACCCGAAGTCACAGTTTCACCTTTGCTCAATTGTAGAATTTGCATTTAGCTCTGCAATGCACACACTGAGACCCACACTGCCAATGTTGTTACGAAGTTCACTTGATGCAAAAGTCACTTTTCATGTGCATTCATTAGATAGTGTTTACACTAGCACTGCCAGTAGTAGCGCCACCAAGGGGTACCTTGAGGAGCTGCAGGCCATAGCTAATAGGAGTGGTAGATCATTTCAAACCGTGCTTCAGGAAGAATTAATGAAGATGAGCAGAGGGGAAGGCGCGGACCTCCCTGCAAAGGTTTCTATGCCAGTCAAAGATCCTGAACTGATCAGTCATGACCTACCAGAGTGCCACCCGAGCACACCAGCTGCTAATGGGGAGACTGAGAATGTTGAAACGCCATTACTGGTAACGCAACAGCCCTCTCTTCTGCTTGAACCAGTCTCACCCGAGATGGTTAAGACATTACCGGCTGTGTTTCCGCCATCCCCTGCGCTCCAACAGGGTCAGCTGGGATTTAGGGGGAACACTAAAACGGCATGTACACCTACCTTGCTAAGGTTTCAGGCCACTCCTAGGAGTCCACCAGTGATGTCCTCACTTACCAATAGACGTAGCCAGCCTCAGTCTGCTGTGCTAGCAGCCAGCACACCAGCCAAGCTGAGCGATCATGACCAAGGTTTCTTGACAAACAAGTTAAGTGGTGATGGCGGCGCAGCTGCAGCAACGCCTTCAGTCCTCACTGCGAGTGATGTCAATCCCCCGGCTGCACAACGTGTAGTTGTTGAGCATGTCATGCGAGCCAATGAAGTCCTGTCCCCAGTTCACTCTTCTTTTCGCCTCAGACCTTTCTCTGGACGAATTCCCCGTCCTAACAGTGAATTGGATTATGACACCTGGAGAGCAAATGTTGACTTGATCTTAACCGATCCATCTATGTCTGATTTGCATAGGGCACGTAAGATCCTAGACAGTCTGTTGCCTCCAGCTACTGATGTAATCAGGCATGTCAGTCCTCACGCATTGCCTTCAGTGTATCTTCAGCTGCTAGATTCAGTTTATGGTTCAGTAGAGGATGGAGATGAGCTACTGGCGAAATTCACGGTGACACTGCAAAACTATGAGGAGAAGTCATCTAACTATCTGAACCGACTGCAGGTTGCCCTAAGTGCTGTGGTTAGGCGCGGTGGCATCGCGGAGAGTGAACGAGACCGGTACCTCTTGAAGCAGTTCTGTCGAGGCTTATCTCTGACCTCCAATTAGAGCGAAAAGCACACGCACCCCCCTCCTTCACTGAACTGGTGCTACTTGTCAGAACAGAAGAAGACAAACAGGCCAGTAAACAGAACCGTTTGGACTAAACAAGCAAAGTCTTGCTGCCCCGAAACTGAGAGCTGCAGCACAGCAGTTAGCTGCATGCGGCTGTGAGAAAGACACCTCTGAAACTGAGTACTTGAGGAGGCAGATGGATGAGATACGAGCGCAGGTTGCTGTTATGCAGACTACAGCCCCTCGTGAAGCCAAAGGCAAGTGTCCCGACACAAATGACCTTAACACTCTCAAGAGACAGATTGCTGATGTTAGAGCACAGATTGCCGATATGAGAACAGGAACTCATGAAGTTAAGAGTGACCGTTCAGAATCAGCAGAATTTGGGGCACTGAGGCATCAGTTAGCCATCCTTCAGGCACAAGTGAACCCAGCACCGACTCAGAGTCGTCAGACGCCAATGTCTGCAGGCTCAAAAGCTCCCTCTATGAGAGTGCAGCACCGATCCCCCCATGAGAACGCAAGTGGGCAGTCCAGTTTAGGGCAAATAGCAAGAAGCAGGCCCCGTCCCTGGTACTGTTTCCGTTGCGGTGAAGACGCTCACCTTGTAGTGAACTGTGGGAGTGAGCCAAATCCTCTTCTGGTTGAGGAGAAGAGGAAACTGCTCAAGGAGAGACAAGAACGCTGGGACCAGCAGAATGACATCCCTGAGAATCGGCATTTAAATGGCTAGAAGTCCCTGTCGCAGGGCAGACAGGGACTGGGGACCAAAATAAGCGCCCTAGAAAATTCAGAAGAGTGGTTAGCAAAGGTAGTAATGCGAACACCCTTTCCACTGTCCCATCAAGACTAGTCGGAACGCAGTGTACAGCTGATGTAATGATTGAAGGTAACAGAGCTAATTGTCTATTAGACACTGGATCTCAGGTAACCACTATTCCGCTTTCCTTTTTCAAGAGTCATTTATCCCATCAATGTTTGAGGTCTTTGGATGATCTTTTGGATGTGGAGTTGCAAATAGAAGGGGCCAACGGAGAGACTGTCCCTTACCTTGGGTTTGTAGAATTGAACCTCCTGTTTCCCGCAGAGTTCTTGGGAATGGAGATCGAAATCCCTACTTTAGCACTGGTCGTTCCTGATGTGAGTAGCATGCCCCGAATCCTCATTGGCACCAACACACTAGATGTCATCTATTCTAACTATGTTGAGATCCATGACTGTCACCCTCAGTCGATCCTTCCTGGGTATAGAGTCATTTTGAAGGTCCTTCAAGCCCGACAACGGCAGACTACCACTGGAGCCCTCGGTTGGGTGAGAATGCAGGGCAGTGCTCCTGAGATAGTGCCAGCGGGCAGCACAGTTGTCATGAAAGGAAGGGCTCATGTGAGTGGAGCTGACAGAGAGAGACTGGTTGTCGTGGAGGCAGCATCTGAGTTGTCCCTTCCTGGTGGGTTGTTAGTTGCTCATTCCCTGAACGCCCTACCTGTTAAGCATTCACGCTCTATGCCGATCTTACTGAAGAATGAGACACACCAGGACATTACCATCCCTCCAAGAACAGTGTTGGCTGAGATCCATGCCGTTCAACAGGTGATGGACAGAAAACCCTTAACCGACTTAACTGCTGTTGAAACACACATGGAGTTTGATTTAGGTGATTCCCCTCTGCCGAAAGAGTGGAAAGAGCGGATCACGAAACTGCTCAATAGTATGCCTGAGGTTTTCTCCCTGCACAATATGGATTTCGGTCATACTGACAAAGTGAAACACCATGTTAAGTTAAGTGATAACACCCCCTTCAAACATCGAGCTAGACCCATCCACCCACAGGATGTTGACGCTGTCAAGAAACAACTCACAAACCATAAAGGATGCTTATGCTCTACCAAACCTGGAGGAGGTATTTTCCCTACTGACCAGTTCTAAATGGTTCTCAGTTCTCGATTTAAAATCAGGCTATTACCAAGTCGAGATGGAAGAAGCCGACAAGCAGAAGACTGCATTTGTCTGTCCCTTAGGCTTTTGGGAATTTAATCGGATGCCGCAGGGAGTTACCAATGCCCCAAGTACGTTTCAGCGGTTGATGGAGCGCTGCATGGGTGATCTCAACCGCAGAGAAGTATTGGTTTTCATCGACGACCTCATAATCTTTTCCGAAACCTTGGAACAACATGAATCCAGATTACTGCAGGTCCTTAACCGACTGAAGGAATATGGACTGAAGTTGTCACCAGAAAAATGTTAATTTTTCCAGACCTCAGTCAGATATCTTGGTCACATTGTTTCTCAGTACGGAGTCGAAACAGATCCACAGAAAATCGATGCTTTAAAGACCTGGCCAGTACCCAAGAATCTTAAAGAACTGCGCTCTTTCCTTGGATTTTCTGGGTATCATAGACGATTTGTGAAGGACTATTCGAATGTCATCAAACCTCTGAACGACCTCACAGCGGGGTACCCACCCCTCAGGAAGTGCAGTAGAGGCCGAGAAAACACTAACCCGTATTTTCACCCAAAGGAATCCTTTGGACACAGATGGACATCAGAATGTCAGGGAGCGTTTGAAGCAATCATTGACAAACTCACTACAGCTCCTATTTTGGGATTCGCTAACCCCAAACTCCCATACATCCTCCACACGGATGCTAGCACGACAGGGCTTGGTGCAGCATTGTACCAAGAACACGACGGGCAAATGAGAGTTATTGCTTTTGCTAGCCGAGGACTGACCAAGAGTGAGGCTAGATACCCTGCTCATAAGTTGGAGTTCCTCGCCCTGAAGTGGGCTGTTACCGCTAAGTTCAGTGACTATCTGTACGGCACTAACTTTACTGTTGTCACTGATAGTAACCCCTTGACCTATATCTTGACTTCAGCCAAGCTGGATGTCACAAGTTACAGGTGGTTGTCGGCTCTATCGACATACAACTTTAAACTCCAGTACAGAGCAGGAAGCCGAAACCAAGATGCAGACGGGCTTTCTCGTCGGGCCCATGGGGACCTTGAGGATGATGCCGTGTCAAGAAAAGAGCGGGAGAGAATTAAACAATTCACATTACATTACCTTCAGGATCAAGGGGCTCGAGAGGTAGTTCTTCCTGATGCAGTCAAAGCCATTTGTGAAAGGCATGATGTTCATTGGTCGCCTGGGGGCTCGATACATCATAACCCATCTGTCACACTAGTAGAATCTCTTGCTATCCATGCCGATGCTCTGCCCAGTGGTTTCCAACAGGAGGACAACCATGGACTCCCCGTGATTGGCCAATGGACTGAAGAGGAATTGAGAGAAACGCAAAGAGCTGACCCTGAGATCAGAGTGATCATTGAGCACAAGGAGTCAGGAGACATGCCTTCTCCCTCCTTGAGACAAGAACTCCCAGATCTTGCCTTGTGGCTCAGAGAATGGAAACGGTTGGAACTAAGGAAGGGAGTATTATACAGAAGGCGACAAGAGCATGGGCAAGTCACATATCAGTTAGTGCTACCCAGTGAACTTAGAGCCATGACGTTGAGAAGCCTACATGATGACCTGGGTCACCTGGGCACTGAGCGAACTCTTGACCTAGCCAGATCAAGATTCTATTGGCCTAGAATGTCTGCGTATGTAGAGCAGAAAATCAAAACGTGTGAGCGTTGTGTGCGTCGGAAGACCCCAACGGAGAGAGCCACTCCTTTGGTGAACATTAAGACCAGCAGGCCGTTGGAATTGGTCTGCATGGATTTTCTGTCATTGGAGCCTGACCAGAGCAACACCAAAGACATATTGGTCTTGACAGACCATTTCACCAAGTACGCCGTTGCTGTCCCCACTCGAAACCAGAAGGCGCAGACTGTGGCCAAATGTTTATGGGAGAACTTCCTGGTGCACTATGGTTTTCCAGAAAAGCTTCTGAGCGACCAGGGCCCCGACTTCGAATCCCGCACGATAAAAGAGTTGTGTTCCATCGCTGGCATTCGAAAGATCAGGACCACCCCCTATCATCCACGGGGAAACCCAGTAGAGAGATTCAATCGCACTCTTCTCCAGATGTTGGGCACGTTGGAAAACAAAGACAAGTGTCATTGGAAGGAGTTTGTGAAGCCTCTGGTACATGCATATAATTGCACGCGGAACGACGTAACTGGATTCAGCCCCTACGAACTGATGTTTGGCAGACAACCTCGGTTGCCAGTGGATTTGGCATTTGGTCTACCTGGAGGCAGTTCACCTAAGTCACATTCTCAGTATGTGCATGATTTGAAAGGACGCTTGGAAGAGAGTTACAGAGTTGCCACAGAGAACACTAAGAAGATAGCTGACCGCAACAAACTCCGCTTTGACAGGAGAGTTGTTGAATCCGCTCTTGAAGCTGGTGATCGCATCCTTGTAAGAAATGTTCGGCTGCGAGGAAAGCACAAAATGGCCGACAAATGGGAGTCAGATGTTCATGTGGTGGTCAGACGTGCTGGTGACTTACCTGTGTACGTGGTCAAGCCAGAGGGTAAGGATGGCCCACTGCGCACGTTGCATCGTGACCTGCTGCTGCCGTGCGGGTTCTTACCTGTGGCTGAGTCAGAGGTTGTCCCAACGCAGACCGTAAATAGACCTAGAACTCGAAGACAGTCCAGAAAGGATGACACAAGTGAGTCCCAAACAGTAGACGATAATGCTGACTCAGAGGAAGACGAGTACTATTACTACCCACCTAAGGAGGCACTGAATACTGACCGGATTGTAACGAGAGTCTTGACCTGGCCAGAGGCTGAGAGACAGGTCAGGGAGGTAAACCAACCAACCCTATCTCCGGGTGGTGTGTTGCCCGCTCCTGCTGACCTGGGAAACAAGATGGAAACCCCTGTTGTTGTGCAACAGGAGCCAGAGAATAGATGTGCTACGGAAAGAGAGATCGCACAGTGGGTTCCAGCGGGATCTACCTCGTGCAGAGCCGGGGAACCTCTGAACTTCAGAAATGGTAATTCGGATGAGTTCACTCCTAGAGGGTCAGCCAGTTCTTCTCAGTGGAAAGGGGACTCAGCTATTGTTGGGTCTGAGACTGAGGTTATCACGGAGCCCCGAGAAATATGGTCCCCAAACGAGAGAAGTGTCCCAGTAGGTCCTTCTCCGAACCCCTCCTTTGATGAGAGTACACTTACTTCCAGTTTATATACCTTACGTCAGTCATTTCCGTTGCCTATTGATGTCACGTCAAGTCAAAGTGAACTTTATTGTCATTTCACCATATACAAGTATACAGGGAAACTAAATGGCGAGAGCTGTGGATCTGCAGTGTATATACAAATACTTTGAAGGGAAAAAATAAAAATAAAAATTGCAAGTTATAGAAACACAAGACAAAACATTGTGCAAGACAAACAGTGCAATTAGACAGTGCAATCAGACAGTATATAGTAATCTATGAAGCTGTAGTATGTGCAAATGCGCGTGCTGTTTAGAAGCCTGACAGCCTGGGGATAAAAACTGTCCTGCAGCCTTGTAGACCTGGCTCTAATGCTGCAGAATCTCCTCTTGGGTAGCAGGAGGGAGAAAAGTCTGTGTGAGGGGTGAGAGGGGTCCTAAACAATGTTGCAGGCCCTGCGAACACTGCACTTCTGAAATGTGTCCTGGAGTGAGGGGAGAGGCACCCCAATTATGTTCTCTGCTGTCTTTACTATCCTCTGCAGGCGCTTGCGGTCGAATGTACTGCAGTTGCCATACCAGGTAGTGATGCAGCTGGTCAGAACACTTTCAATGGTGCCTCTGTAGAATGTGGTGAGGATAGGAGGGGGCAGGCTTGCTCTTTTCAGCCGTCACAGGAAGGGTAGTCTCTGCTGGGCTCGCTTGGTGGTGTTCTCTGTCCATGTAAGTTCCTCAGTTATGTGCACACCAAGGAACTTGGTACTCCTTAAGATCTCCACAGCTGATCCATTGATGCTGAGTGGGAGGTGGGCAAGGCGTGTCCTCCTGAAGTCCACAATTATCTCTTTTGTCTTGGAGACATTAAAAGATAAGTTGTCTCTGCACCAGTCAGACAGCCGTTACACCTCTTCTCTGTAGGCAGACTTATCGTTCCTGCTTATCAGTCCCAGCACAGTCGTATCATCCGCAAACTTGATGATGTGATTAGTGTTGTATGTGGCTGTGCAGTTGTGAGTAAGCAGGGTGAAGAGCAGAGGACTGAGTACGCAGCCTTGCGGCGCTGCTGTGCACAGCGTGATGGTGCTGGAAGTGTTGCAGCCTATCCGAACTGACTGGGTCCTCTCGGTCAGGTAATCCAAAATCCAGGTGCAGAGAGTGGTGATCAGGCCTAGCCTACTCAGTTTGACAATCAACTTTTGCGGGATGATCGTATGAAAGGCGGAGCTAAAGTCTATGAATAACATCCTGACATAGGTGTCCTTTTTGTCCAGATGTGTCAGTGAAAGGTGGAGAGCAGAGGATATGGCATCCTCTGTTGACCTGTTTGACCGGTATGCAAACTGAAATAGGTCTAGAAATGTGGGGAGATTTTTCTTTGTGTGCGCCATGACCAGCCGTTCGAAGCACATCATGGTGATCAGTGTGAGTGCAACGGGTCTGAAGTCATTCAGGGACGTGTCTGATGACTTTTTCGGCACTGGGACAATGGTGGTGGACTTTCAGCATGCTGGCACTGACGTCCGTTAGGACATCAGCCAGTTGGTCTGCGCACTCTCTGAGCACTCGGCCTTGCGTGGATATACTCTGGAGAGAGTTCTCCTCACATCAGCTGTGGAGAGACAGAGTACCGAATCGCTGGAGTGGGGGGTCTCTTTCCTCATAGGCTGTTTGTTCTGTGCATCAAACCGTGCAAAGAAGTCATTGAGCTTGTTTTGTTTTGCTTTAGTTTTGTGGTTGATTCCACTGTCCAAGGGAAAAACAGACGTGCGTGAACAAAATAAGTAATTGCATTTGTGTGTGTAGCTGCAAGGTCTTATTTGTACACTAAACTGGCACCATTACACCCTGACACAGATAAAACAGGATTCGACTGTATAATGGCTCTAACGCATCAGTCGACCCCAGCAAACTGTAGATAATGTGACTTGGACAGGTCCATTTAATCCCATTCGTGCTAATTATATGTGTTTTAATCTAACAGGTAATAGGAGAATTCTTGGGGAAATACTGGAAGACTGGTGCTTCTCTGTACGGAACGGATTGGAAATCGGCCCGTGGGCCAGGTCAGGGTTGTATTATTATTGTGCTGACCATCGTTTGACTGATCAGATCCAACTCGGCGACAAGGGTTTGTGTGCAATGGTTCGATTAGCGTCCCCACTCGTTCTTATAGGCAAAAAGGGGGTGCGCTGGGAGACAACAAGCTCAATCACCTTAATTAGGCTCTGACGCAGGCACATATTGGGAAAAAGATCTGCTTCTTTTAATTTACTAGAAGTTTCACTCACATACATTGATGCGATTGGAGTTCCGTGTGGAGTGCCAAACGAGTATAAACTAACAGAAATAAATAAAAGACGGCATTAAAAATGTGGACCGCATTAACTACATGCATTATAACATATTACGTTTGACCAATTTCACGAGGGACGCGATTGAGGGGTTATCTGAACAGCTGGGACCTACTTCTCTGATGGCTGTACAAAACAGGATCGCATTCGATATGCTGTTAGCCGGAAAAGGGGGTGTATGTGTTATGTTTGGAGACATGCGCTGCACATTTATTCCTAATAACACGGTACCGGGCGGGTCGGTCACCAGAGTATTAGAAGGATTTCGTCTGCTGTCTAAAACTATGCACGAACATTCAAGTATAGAAAATCCCTTGGACAGTTTGTTTTCTTCAGTATTTGGGAAGTGGAAGTATTTTATTATTTCTGCTCTGATGTCTTTGGCCATTTTTCTGGGATTGTAGTTACATGTGGTTGTTGTTGTATTCCATGTATTCCATGATCACTCGTACGGTCAAGGGATTTCCTGGATCGGAGAAATTGGTCATGCCACTGTTGGCCAAAAGGGATCCCAATGGGGAGTCTTACCTGGAACTGAATATGAGTGATCTCTGAAAGAACAGAGATCAAAAGGGGGAATTATGGGATTAAGGCTTAGCATTAGCATGACGTAATACCTGCCATTAGTCTAGCAAAGAGTAGTTGTTAATCATTAAAGTAGTGGTAAGCGGGTTTGTGTAAACAACAGAAAGGGCAAGGAATGTGTTGGAGCATCTCTGCAAATTAGGAGTCATAAAGGAGTAAGATAATGACTTGGTTGGCATAGCAACAGAGATTACAAGGATTAGGATGTTTGTGTCTGTTTTCTGCAGAAGGTTCCAGCACTGACCTTACCTTGACCTCAGAATGCTCTCTGTTTCTGGACTGACTATAAAAAGTGTGAGGTTTGAGGATTGCCCTCAGACCAGCTTTGGCTTTCATGCATTGCTGCTCTCCCAGACGTCTGGTTAGAATAAACGAAAATAAGGGAATAATGCGTTGAGTGAGTTTGTACCAGATCAGAATCTCCGGACAAGGCGAGGGCTGTGTGGCTACAGGGAATTCTAGCCCAACAGTTCTGTACTATATAGTATGCGAAAAACAGTATGCGAGGCAAGTAGTATGTCCGAATTCATAGTATTCGAAAAACAGTAGGCGAGAAGTTCACGGATGACTTACTGCTTCTAGCCGAATTCTGTAGTAGACATTCGCTGGACACTGCACTATCCCATAAGGCAGCGGTAGAGGCAGCGGCATATTCGGAAAATGGCGGAAAACGGAGACGCGGCTCTTTTCAAGTGTAAGTACCTTAAGGAAAATGTTTAATTACACATTCGTTGTGGTTAAATTACACTTGTGAGAAAATGCCCTCTGTAAAGGTAGTGACCCTGCTGCCGCAAGCCCCGCCCCTCCACACACCGATTCTCTGCAGCCAATAGCGTGTCTGGAAGATCCGCTGGACCTTGGTGCCTGAATTATAATCGTCTCTCTCCGCAGGGTGAGAGTTTCAGAGAATCTTTACTGTAATTTTTATTAAATTGTTTTATTTTTATCAAAAGAGAGTCTTAAAATGAACACAATTTCCCCACTTATTGGATTTCTCTCTTTTTATTGAATCCACATTTGGTGATGATTCAGGATTCTTTATTTGTCACATGCTTAATTATACAACTTACAACAGGCTGTAAAATGTATCCTGGACATGGTAATTTGTGTTTTGTAAGCCTCATCCTTAATCCAGATTGGCGTTAATGTACTATCAAAGGGCAGCTCACAACAAGTACTAGTCTCTGCAGCACAAAATGGACGTTCCCCAAGCAGTATGGGCGGATTTCAAGCATCCAATCATAGAACGTCATGGGCATTTCCCAAGCAGTATGGGCAGGTTTTAAGCATCCAATCAAAGAATGTCATGGGTGTTCCCCAAGCACTTCAATACTTAAACCTTCCATTCTTCCGGATGTCAGTGTCAGATACGCTGCACATTCACTTCATGCTCGTTATGTGTACATTCTGTCTACCTCCCTAACCCCTTAGCACAGTAGCATTCGTACCTCGGCTCTCAGGAAAACGTAATGTCAATCAAAATAGGCACTAACAAACTGCCAAACAGCTGATTTCAAAGCTCGTTCTAGTCGTCCAATAATAACTTTGGACGTCTTTAATATCCATACTCATAAATCTTGTTCATAATACATGTACTGGCTGCTGTAATCTGGCACTCATTACACCTTGCACTTTGTAGTTTCATCTTTTAAATGATTTACTAACTTTTACCTGCCTTGGTTGTGGTAGATACGTTGTACTGTTGCACTCAATGTGACTGCTGTCCTATATTGAGATTCACAACCAGCTAAACTCTCTCTTGCATTACATCCTCCAAGGAACAGGCAGTTGTTGTATTTGGACGGGATTTAATACAAAAAAGTGTGAAACTGAAATAAATATACAAAATACAGAGAACACTAATTACTGAACAGTGCAAAAAACTTGTCACCTCTATAATCTAACATTTGCAGATACACGTGCAAATCATCTCAAGTAAGTAATGGTAAAAAACAGTACACTAACAGAATGGAAACACAGAATATCGCCACTACCACATGTATTTCGACAAAGTCACTGAACCTTGCAAATATTACAATATTTACCAATATACATTCCAACCGAGATATGTAATACGATTACTTACTTATTATTGCCACTCAAAGGGTTATTGCATACAGATGACACGAGATGCTGCTTCAAACTTTTGTGCCACAAACATACCCATGGAGAAGTTTTAGTCACATGACTTCATCTGCCTCCCTATTGGCTAAACTGAGACACCGCATCACAACATTATTTGGCAGAATAATACATGAGAGAACTGCACCCCCTACAGGCTAAAGGTTCTAACAAACAAATGGAACAGTTCCAACACATATGTTGTTTTTCGTGCCAAGTCTTGTGCTGTGTGATTTCAATGTTTAATTCAACGGAGATGGGGACTTGTATACAGTACTTGTACAGAGTCACTGTATACAGTAAAAGGGGGTTCAGCCCGCTACTAGCAAGGTGAACCTAATTAAGTGGCCTCTGAGTGTATAGATTCATGCGTGTATTTTTTTATTCTATCTTGTTCATAGTTATACGTAAACATTTTTATACTTTTTAATCTATATTTTTAATTTGTATTAAAACTAAAAAATTAATTTTGAAATTCGGTAAGTTGAATATTTTTGTGGCATTGTAAAACCATTCAATATCTGTTGTAAGATGTTATATTTTAAATATTATGCAGGTTCTGTGGAACTGCATCATAATTTGCATCATCCAGTTACACATTCAGAGATGGAAGACAAATACAATGCACAATTACTTGGGTACATAAAGGCACACAAAGAGTGTTCACTCATTATTTGTTAAGACTCTTAAAGAAATTTTCCCAAAAAGGGTCTTTAATAAACACTAATAAAAGAAAGCTTACCACGAGACGTAATAAATTAAAAAAAACAACAATGATTTATTTCTTGCGGCAAGGGAACAAAAATCACAGCAGTTAGAGAAATGTCTAACAGAGAAGATGTCCAAAGTTCTGAGACTTAACAAGCAGTTTATATCTGGTTCCTAAGGCAGTGATTACGTGACATCCTTGTTTGTGGTTATTTGTCAAAACAAAGACTGCAATCAGTCTAATGTCAAACAGTATGTTAATATAGAAAGGGAGGATTCCGTCTTCTCCGTTCCCAGACACAAATATAACACAACATCAGGGTAAAGATATGGAGCACACATACGTAAGCAAACAAATTGAATAATGGCATGTCGGCCATTTAGAAACGCGAATCGCCATTTTAATGAAATATGATCAGTAATAATTATAAGCATATAATAAAAAATAATACGTTTAACTAAAATACTTACACTGGTCATGTACTGCATCCGATCCGTCACCATTGTTTCTGTACGCTGTGCTGCAAGCATCCAGACTAAGGCTGCATCCGAAATCGTATACTACTCCAATAGGTGCTACATTTGAGTTAGAACGTACTGCTCTACCGTCAAAACAGTATGTTCTATACAGTTTGAATGAGGGCAGTATGAATGGAATTCGAACGTACTACATCCACTGTGTTGATGTTGTCACGTGTCGTCACAAGAGCGCGTTGTTTTTTACCTTTACAGAGGACATTTTCTCACAACTACTCGCCTCGCATACTGTTTTTCGCATACTATATTGTATGGAAGTATGCGATTTCGGACGCAGCTGATGATTATTTTTCCTGGTATAATAAGAAGTCCCGTCATGCAGCTATCAGATTCTTAGCTTGAAATCCGCCCAGCTGTCGTTTTAGCCAATCAGAAATTCAATGAAATCCACTCAGTGTTTGTTTTAGCCAATCAGAACAACACTTTGAAACCGCCCACTGTAATACATTTGCATTGCTTGAAATCCGCCCACTCGGGTCAGTGTTCTGCAGAGACTCATAACTCGCTCACAGGGCATATACCCTGATGTAAAATATGTGCTTGCTTAACAATTTGGTACAACTTTTATTTAGGACAGTCTTATAGGAACATGACTATCTCCAATATACTCATAATGTGCAAAACCTTCTCACACTGTGCAACAGACTGCAAAAAATCCAGTGCAATTTGTATTTTGTATTTTCATATTTATTTTACCAGTGCATTTTTTATATAATTTGTATAATACTATTACTCTGTTATTTAACTCTCTTATTTTATTCCTGTCTTAAGTATATGCACTGAGTCGACTGCACCTTAAATTTCATTGGTCCTTGAAAAAGTGACAATGACAGTAAGGAGTTTTCTTATCTCAATAGAAAAATGACCAAATAACTTTCAATCTTTAGACAACCAGAGAGGGCCTGTCAGGTTGTGTCAGCATGTGTGGTTCTACACAACATCGCCACCATCAGAAGGGAAAAGACCCCTGTCCCAGATGCCTATGCCCCCGATATTGTTGACCCTTTGACCTTTGACCCCCCCACAGGGCTGCTGTGAGAGAGGCCGTCGTGCAGCAGTTTTTCACTTGATAAAACAGATACAGGTTGAGAACACACTGAAACTTTGTCATGTCTTTGTTTATTTGCACCCATTGCTATAAATGGAAAGTGAAATTTCTGTAATGCACACATATTGATGAAAGACTGGTGAACGTATGGCAATAACTTCTTTTCATGCTGGAGCCTCAAATTCAAGCTTTAGTTTTTTTATTTCAAGCATTGTTTTTATCACAGTCAAGCATGCACTTGTACAGCCGGCGCACATCGTCTGCTCCAGCCCACACAGACAGAAAAGGAGAATCAGTAGTGTTTAATCCCCCACATCCTGCTGAAAATCAAAGGAGTACATTTACCACATCAGCGCCGTTCACAACATGCAAACACTTACATGAACCTCAGGGTCACAGGAGGTGTTGGGCTCTGCAGGTGGAGCAGCTCAATATTCTCTTCCTCCACTGAACACAGCACAGGAAATGGAATGTCAGGACTGCACTAATGTACACACAGTACAGAGTGACTGTGATATTACCCTGAACATAAAGGGGGGACAATCCTGCCACCTGGGTCTGACTGGACGCTCCCTCTAACCCGCCAGAATCAGCCTCCATCTACTGTTTGCCAATACCAAATCCTCTGCAGGTTTTTCTAATTGTCTGTAAAACACAGGAACAAGCTATTAACTGGAGCCTAGACACCCTACATCTCATTATGAGATGCAACATGATTTCAATATCACAATATCACATGCAGCCAAGAATTCTTCCCACTGCTTTTGCTTCTGAAATAACCTCCCAGTAATTGGACTTTCGGAGGTATTAAATTAATTAAAAGGCCCACATCTGACATGTGACACAGCTATATACCTCGTCATAAATGTTTCCAAAGCAGTAACATCAATACATCTCTGACAGCCTGGTGGGACCTTCTTAAAATAACCAAGACTTCACTTACCCTATGCAACCGTACACCCATCTGGAACAATCCTGACATCCTACTACATAAAAGAGTTATAAATTTCACATCATGGAAATACAAAGGCATAAAACACCTGGAGCACATCATCCAAGACGGAAGCTTTATTCCATTTCATAAACTCATATCACAGTACACCATTTATTGTGGTAAATTCTTAGAATATCAACAACTTAAATCCCTAATTCAGGCAACATTTAAACATGAGGAAATAACCTTGCAAATTCCTAGTAGAGTAATTGAATCCATAAGCTCACCACCCTGAAATCACTATCAAATCCTATGGTTAGGTGGGTGGGCAGGGCGTCTCTTGGCTCCTGGGCCGCTGGCTGGCGCCTGATGACCAGGCTCCTGGGGGGTGGCTCTGCCCGGTGAGGGGTGGGCTTCCCCGGTTGGCGGACGGCTTCTGGGTTGCAGAGAATGGATCCCGCGCTCCGTCTGCACCTGCGGGGCTGGCTCCTGGCGGGGCCGGGTGCACTGTCGCCGTCACGTGGACACAGGGGGCCTTGCCTGGGGCCTCCCCCTCCGCCTCTCGGGGCTCGCGTTCTGCCCTCCTGGGGTCTGCAGTCGGGGTTCCCAGGCTTCTGTTGGGGCCGCCGGGTCTCACGGCCTCCCGGGGATTCTGGGTCTTCACTGGGCGCCGGGGCGGCATGGTCGTGGTCCCTCACACTCACCCTCATAGCAAACATTTCATGCACACATGAACACTTCACGCACACATTCACTCACTCACCCACTCACTCATCCACTTCCTTATCCACCAAATTCACCCATACACTCACTCATTCATCTACTCACTCTCATACTCACCCGTTCACTCACCCACCCAACCACTCACACACCCACCTACTCTCTCACTCATCCACTCAATCATCCACTCACTCATCCACCCACTCACTCACTCATCCACTCAATCATCCACTCACTCATCCACCCACTCACTCACGTAATTACTCACTCATCCTCCCACTCATTCATCCACTTATCCATCCACTCACTCTCATACTCACCCGTTCACTCATCCACTCACTCAATCATCCACCCACTTACTCATACACTCACTCACTCATTCACTCACCCTCTCAACTATTCAACCACTC
>JBBJLR010076617.1:0-10816 GCA_037577145.1 Brachypetersius gabonensis
TATGTATGAATTATCATGTTTTAGTTGAAGACTGGAGAGCAACAAGAATTCAATTATATAATTGATGCTCAATATGAACAGGGACATGAACTAACTAGATAAAGAAAGGGTCCGTTTTATTTCCAGGTTGATTTTTGCTCTGTTAGTTATTCAAGAGAATAGTAAATGTCTTGTAAAGTGAGGCAGTGGGGACTAATATAATCCCCTCACTTTGTTCGCTGTGGACTTGGCTGAAGTGTCTACTTTTTCCTAGAGGACCACATCACATTAAATTGCATAATTCTTTTCTTCAGAGACTTATTAGCACATTTCTGACAAGTCTTGCTTCATCTCTCATGATTAAAAAAGAAATAAAGCTCAACAAAAAAAAAATCACTGTACCTTTATTTTTCCCCTTCCTCTCCTTCTCCCTCTCACCCTGTCTAATTATGTTTGACCTGACATTTGGCTTCCCCCACGTAAGTTTTCTAATTTGGCTGAGAATTTTCTTCTCACACATAGCCCCCCTCTCTCACCTTGCAGGGGTTTGCTTCTCCTGTCCTTATGTGCCTTATTATGGTGTCCCACAGGGCTCAACTGTTGGACCTTTAAAAGGTTATCATTTTCTCTAGCCCATAATGCTGGGAGATATTAAATGCTCAAAACGCTGTTAACACCAGAAAAAATTGGGAAGATGTTCAGATTCTAGTTAGTTTTATGAAGATGTATCAGTTTCAGTTTGCCAGTATTGTCACATAAGCTGTCTAGCTGAGCTTAGGTTGTGTTTACACGTACATGGGAGTTTTTTTTTACCTTTCATCCACACGCAAATGCTCTTTTAGGTCACTGAAAACTGACCTTTTGGAAAACTCCTTCCACTTTGAAGATGTTCAGGGCTTCAAATGGTTGAATAAATCTTCCTTTCCTATCTGTTTACCCATAGACTACAATCCATTTGACTACAGATCATCCTTTGCAACATTTGGTATAACTGTGGTTGGGAGATGAATACAGGTTTTCAATATTTCTGAAGTAAATGTTTGGTTTTTTTTCAAAATGTTCATTTAATTTAAATGGTTGCCAAATTACAACAGGCAACACAAATTTCATTCCATTTTGTAGTGTTTGTTATACAATCTCTGTGCTGATTTCGGTGGTAACTTTTATTTTTATGTAGCTTCAAGGATTAGGTTAGAAACGTCAATTTTTAGAATAAACTAAACTCAGCGGCTCGGCTGACGGTCTTTTGTTCTACTTGTTCTTACTTAGGGTTGCCGACTCTCATGCTTTGAGCGTGAGACACACGCATCAGTGAGACTAATATGACAATAATAGTAATATTACAGCAATCTTATAATGAAAAATATACAATATTTTAGTTTATCTGTTTTAGTTTATCTGTAGATCCATTGAAGAGAAGAAAAAATTTGATTTTCTGAATCAACGTGCAAGAATAAGAAACATCAAAAATTGCAATGAAACAGACCTTTCATAAAAATGTGTTACCCAGTGTTACTTTCAATCCCTCATTCAATAAATCTTGAAAAATCCATAGACAGCTGCTAACTGTTAAATGCTGCCTCCAACTAGGAGCTCGGAGGAGTTGTTTTCAAGCTAGCTAAACTAGCAGCTTATTTCTCCTATTTAGCTGCAGTGTATACCATTTAGTCATTGTTATGCTATACTGGTTAAATGTTGCTGCTAACAACTAAAGAAGATGTTTTTATGATAGCTAAACTACCTAACAGCTTATTTGTCCTATCTACGCCATGGATTATCTATTTTCAGAACCTTGATGGTATTTTAGAGCAGTTCAAATTTTGCCTTGACAGAGAAGACACTTTTGCACATTTTGATGAACGCTTTCTGTTTATTTTTTTAATTTAACAGACCCATATTGGCAGATTTATATTTTCTGTTTTTCCCCAATGTGTTAAATGGCAGCAAGTTGGCGTAGTGAGCGTACTTTCACCCCGAGGTGTGAATGTGTGCATGAAATGTGTTTGTGTGGACCCCTGCTGAATGTATAAAGAACGTTAAACTGTGCAAATTGGACATCTTGCACTTGAATTAGCAGAAAAATGTGATTTTAGGTTTGTTCAAATTTAAGTTTACTATAACTAGGGATGTCAAGTTTTTGTACTTTTTTGCCCGGACTTGCTTGATTGCTCACTGTTGATATCTTTGCTTCTTTTTGTTTCTCGGTCACGATAAAAATGGATGTCACAGCCGGGCCGGTTGGGTTGCCTCCTGCTGGGGAAGTTGTTTTCCTGATAAATCCGAAAGCTCCCTAGAGTCCACGTCCCCACACCTGCGAAAATGTACCAGAGAGGAGCACCGACTATTTTGCATTTGACGCTAGGCTAAGAAAAGAAAGTCCAAACTTTCCCTGTAGTATCAAAGTCATGGGTTCGTCAGGCTGCCCAGCAAGACTGCATATGATTTGTCACCCCTGACTGGCTGGACGCTGTCCAAAAGGAGATTAGGTTTTTTTTTCTATCTATTTCGCTGCTCTATAGCAATGACAGAAAGCCCCCACACTTCCCAGTTCACCCGTTAATGAATACTGTGGTAAAGTCTGGATGTAGAAAACAGAGTAGAACGCTTCAGAAGCGACGGATTTTGTGAAAATGGGAGGGAATTGCACCTTTTCCATATTCATCGGCAGCATTTAATTGCATGTTAATTGCTGCTATTAGGCAATCCTATTTTGATCAATGGCTCTCTCTCCCTGTCTGTCTCCAGCCATATTTTTTCAGAATGCTGCTATGGATGTTGTCTCTGGGGTGGAGTAGATAATGGACAGGGAGGCTTTATCAGACTGGCGGAGTGACTGGCTGCCATTGTCTCTGCATATTCACAAAGCCTTATTGTAATTAGCCTGTATGGTAATCAGAAACATGGTAAAACGCCGCTGTCACTCAAATGCTGTTGTTTTTTGGCTTATATTGGGCCCATTGTTCTATGCTCTACATCTGCCCATTGTCTCGAAAGGCTGATAATCTTGCTGAAACCTCTTTTTTTTTTACAAGCTGCAATTGACTAAACTTTATTTCCTTCTTATGGCTTCCATGTGAACTTTGCATTTATATTTTTGTATTTAAAGTCGGTAGTGCTTAGGCAATTTGGCCTGAGTTTTCAAAGAAAAGTTTGTAGCTGAGGTTTCTACTGAATCTTATTTCAGTTTTAAGGCAGACTGGAAAGTACATGAGGCCTCGTCTCGATCCAGAAAATGGCACTGCATGTCCAATGATCTAGCGCTCTTAGCAATTTGCGTCACTTTTGGACACAAGTAGGACACAAGTCAAACCTGAAAGCACAGTTTATGAGCCGTGTGCATAACAAACAGCAAAATGCACTTTTCTCTATCTTGCACATATGCAAAATGTTGGAAGATTGTACAAAAGTGGGATGAAGATATTGCAATTGTTTGCATATTCTAATCAATTTACTTTGGTTTGAGCAGCTTGTAGCTGCCAGTTTTATGTGAAACCAAGTGTAAACCTGTGGTAACAGTAACCAGTGGCATTAGACACAGTTGCTAGATGGAGGCATGAGCCGATCAAACTATGATACGGCTGCAAAATAATGTACAATATGAAACAAAACAAGCAGTGATGTGTTTCTACAAACTCAGTTTTCTGTACATGTACATTTCTGTAGAATGTTTTGGTAGGAAAGAACTTGCTGGACTTTCATCTTCTCTTAAATCTCAAGCTTGACTTATTTAATTGTGCTTTTAAAATATTTGAAGGAACGTAGATTTGACCCTAAGTGTCTTCTTTAAAGGCGTTTTTATTTTTAACAAGGATTAATTCAAGTCTATAGGCTGCGCTGTATTGCCAACTTAATGCCGTTGGTTATTTGGCTCTGACTTTTGAGTCAGTTGAGAGATTTTTGTGTATTTTTCCCGTCAGCTGCTTCTGGTTATTCTGGTGTGCTTTGACCACTAACTGCCTACCAGAGCTGGATGTGGATGTTCGTAAACCTCCTAAAAGTGCTTCCTTATGTCATCCTCCCGCTTGGAAAGAAGCCCATTAGGGTGGGGGGGAGTTGGTGGGCCCCCCCCCCCCCCCCCTTTTGCATGGGGGGTCCCGACAAATTATTTGGAGATATTTTTAGTTTGGTTTTTTTTTTTTTGCTCCTCTTAGATAAAGACAGGCTGAACTAGATGCATTTCCCAGAAAAAGTCTGAGCTTTAGTGTCTTGATGAGTCTGCTGTGTGTTTTGTGTTTCTTCGCTTTTTGTCTCTGTTGAACAGCTACATCCGTGACATCACAGACTCTCTCTCTGACACGCATTTGACAGTCTGCTCTCTCTTCCCATAAATGTCAAGTCAAGTAGATTTTTATTGTAATTTCTACCAAATACACAGTACATAGTAAATATGAAACAATGTTCCTCCAGGACCAGCAACACAAGAGCAGAACAGAACAAAAGCAAAACAGGACAGAACAAGAGCAACAATACCACTAAACGAGACGAGGACAAGACAATGTTAGTGCAAATGACAGTGGCTACATTGAGGATAAGTGCAGTATTTGACCAGTTCTGTAGTTTAGCAGCAGAGATGAGCAAGAGAACGCAGGACATCAATAAATAAATGTGCAATTAAAAACGGCAATTTAATATGGCAATAAATATGACTGTGCTGTTAGTAGCAGCATAAAAAACAGAGACAGAGAGTCTGTTGTACAGAATGTGTGATATGATTTACAGAATGTGTGAAATTTCATAAGTTAAACGATCAATACTTGAGCCCTAATCACCAAATTGAAAATCTGAATAAACACATAGTGCACCGGATATTGCCCGATGTTTTGACACTGGAACCATCCCTGTATTTCAGAAATTGGTGCCTAATACCAGCTTTAAAAAGAGTAACTAGTTGATGCATTTTGAGAAAATGTGAAGTGTGATTACATTGTTGCTTTAAAACCAGTGTTTGGAGACACACAAACATTCCATACCCATGATGTTGAAGACACCACACAGATTCATAAGTGACATCACCCATCCTCTCTCTCTCCCTCCCTTTCATTTCAAAGGTCTCTCAACCACAAACATTGTTTTTCTTTAACGATCAATTAACCCCCGAACATCTGATTGCATACAAGTGCAGTAAAAAAAAAAAAAGAAAATAAAACTTAAAAAGAACAGTAGTATGATTACTAATGCAATCACACTACTTACAAGGTATTTTCCACCTAACTTAGCAGAACGTCAGGACTGTTAGTGCTGTCTGTATACAGGCCTCCATTATTTTTCAACAGATTTGTGTTCAGTCTTTGCTCAGGGGAGGGGACATATTTAGTTTAATTGAAAATTATGTTACTTTGAATGGATGGTAGCGGTCTAGCGGGTAAAACACTTGCCTGTGAACCCAATGACTACAAATTTGCAGGTTCAAACCCCCACTTTTTACACTTAACCCTCAGTGTCTCCAGGAGGACTGTCCCTGTAACTAATGATTGTAAGTTGCTCTGGATAAGGGCGTCTGCCGAATGCCACTTTATTTAGTTTTATTATGAACTGAGTCCTTTTTACTGGATGATAGAAGTCAGGTCAGCCAGGGAAGTGAGATATCCCACAGACTAACTAAGTGACAATTATACCAAAGGAAAATAAAACTGAATACAAATAAGGACAAATGGTCTTTTATTATAACTTTTTTTTGCTATTCTTTTACTAATTAACTCTAAAGTGCAGATTACCTCCATAGAAGGCACATCTAGCATCTAGTACACACTATTTAGTCCATATCTAGCTGTAACATGGCTGATAGACAGTTTCATTTGTTCCTCATCAGAGGCCTAAAGGTGCTTTATTCATGTGTGTAAGCACGTCTGCATACACAAGAGGAAGTGAGAAAGTGCCCCTAATTAACATGGGCAGTTAAATGTGACCCGTAGATGCACACTTTTGTCTAATTAAATTCTCCCGTTATCTTTCCTGGTCTGGTCAAGTGGGGAAGTTGTGCCCATCGGCTCACTTTAAGTGGGTCAATTACATATTATCATCATGTTCCATCCCCTTATGACCTTATTATCATCACAGAACTGTTCTGTATTGCTACCAGCTCCTTTCGTCTTTGTCGAGTTTATTTTGTAAAAACACAAAGTGTAATTCCTTACAGGTTAAAAAGACTTGATTTTAATTCTTTGACATGTTTCCAAACCGTGGTTTTGCTCTTAGGTTTTTGAATTAGGGTGTTTATTATTATTATTATTATAATTATTATTATTATTATTATTATTATTATTATTTCAGTGTTCATTTGGTAGGCTAGTACGGGAGGTCCTTGAGTTACGACACCATCGTTCCCACGACAGTGAGGAACCCGACTTTTGGTGTACGTTGAAACACACCCTAGCATTACTTACTTATTCTAACACAGTTAAAATCATAAACTAGAACATAAAAACACAACTAAGCCACAGAAAAAGGGCATAAATATACTGTACTTTTAGCAGTCCAGAATGGCGTTAGTAAACTAGGGGCTACAAGTCCGTCACTCATACTCTGTGTTACTGTGTATTCTGCATATTCTACGAATTCTTCCGCCGCACGCAAACAAACTAGTTCTCCCACGTAGTCCATAAGTACAACGCTACACTCGATTGTCGTGAATTCGAAACATCGTCTGTTAATACTGTTGTAACCTGAGAAATAAGGACAAAATAAGGACAGATGTTCTTTTATTATCACACTACGTGTATGGTTATCTGTTTTGCTGGTGCTAGTCTAGCTGGTAGCTTAGTGGTTAGGAGGTTCGCCCTGCCATTAGAAAGTTGTGGGTTTGAATCCCAAGACTGCTAGTGGCAGGGTACTGTCTCCACACGCTGCCCACTGAGCTGCTTCACTTGGTGAATGGGTTAAATACAGAGAAGAATATTTCCTTGTAGTAGAGTAGGTTAATGTTTTTGGTGAAAGTTTTAAAGATTTACAAAGAAATAATCACTGTGTAGCATGTGGCCCAATGTAAAATCTTTATAGAACTATATACTCCTCGTTAGCGTAGTGGTATCCCCTCCTGACAAGCAGGAGACTGGGGTTCGATTGCACAATGGAGAGAGTAAACCCTTTGCTGAAGGCCTAGCAGTTAGGGAGTTGCCCCTGCAATCAGAAGGTCGTGGGTTCAAATCCCAGGACTGCTAGTGGTACCCTTGAGCAAGGTACAGTCCCCACACGCTGCTCCCTGGGCGCCCCTCATTGGTGGCAGCCCCCTGCTTCACTTGGTGAATGGGTTAAACAGAGAGAAAGAATTTCACACTGTTCACACTGTGCACTGTGGTTTGTTTATGCAAGATTATAAGGGACCACTTTACTTTACATCTTTGCTTTTTTACCAGTAGGCCACCCATCTAACGTACTGCATCTCCTTCTCCTTAATATTTTAGGGATTTTAAATTGCCATTGCAGGTTGAATTTTCCTGCTCATTTTTCTTTTTTAAATTACAACATAGTTAAATAGTTATGATGTAAAGTTTCTGAGTGGTTTGATGCAAAAAGCTACCTTCTATATAAACTTACCAAGTCAGGATGGTTTACAGAGGTGGTTAAAAGAATAAGCCTTCCACTGTGTTTTGAACTTCTAAAAGCTATCTCGCAAACTTATTGCCTGAAAATGGTTATGAATGCACTGCCTGAGACATTGGTTAACAATAGGATTAGACAAATTCATCTCCAGAGAAGTTATTTTTTCCAGATTTACTACTGTTAACCAGAGATGGGGACTCGAGTTGCACTTAAGTCGCACAAACAAAGACTTGTGACTTGACTTTAGACTTTCCTCAACGACTCCAGACTTGACTCGGATTCGGTTGCTGTGACTCGTGAGTCAAAACTCTTAAACCATGTTAATTTCATGGAATTATTTGTTTAGATCTCGCACTCTTTCCAACGACCCGAAAACCTCTCACCTCGCCCCGATGTCACATGACTTTTGTCCGAGGTAAACGGTTTTCAGCTAATAACGGTTTTCGAGGAATCGTTGGAAAGAGGTCACCAAGCCCCATCTAACTGTGGAGTTTCACATTTAGACTGTAGATTTATTTTTAATGTTTAATATTTTAATATCCATGTTGGTGAGGGCATATCACACCACGCAGCCCCGCCCCCTGCTAAGTAACAGCCAATTGTAATCACGGGGCATGGCCAATTAGCATATCTTCTAAACGTTCACTCAAAGACTTGAGACTTGACTTGACATTCCCTCTCAAAGACTTGACTTGGACTGTGTAAAAATGATTCTGCTGTTAACCGTGATCGCTACGAATTAAAATTCAGCAGACATGTTTGTTCACTGGTCATTTTGGTTTGAGAATGAAATGGCTGTATTTGCATTGAAGACATCACAACCCTTCACTCCTATCAATATAAAGAAACCAATTCGCATGAAACCATCTGAATAACTTGATTTTTAATTAAGTAATGCAGACATTTTGACAAATGAGTTTGAATGGATCCTTATATAAATGCATATCTCCCATTTTCTCATTGACTGCTTATACTGGTGACTTTTTCATTACGAAACCGCATATTGCAAAATGTTCTCTGGTGTGTATTTCTTGTGTGCTTAGTACAGTTCTAGCACTGAAACGATGTAGACACACACCTCCACCGACTTTAAATGATGCAGAATTGCTGGGGGATATCCAGTGCAGTAGCATTCATTAGTATGGGGAACTGTCAGTGTTGGGACAGCCTGCTAGAATTTATCCTCACACTCAAATTCCCTTACTCTGCTTACTAGGAGAGATGTTATCGGCTCTGGGCGAACATGCTCATCCCTCTCTCTCGCTCTTTCTCTCTCTCTCTCTCTCTCACTCACTCTCTCTCTCTCCCTCTCGCTCTCTCTCTCTCTCTCTCTCTTTCTCCCTCTCTCTCACTCTCTCTGTCTCTCTCTCTCTCTCTCTGTCGCGCTCTCTGGCACACACTTTCTCAGGAAGATTTGTTGTCCTCAGCCCACCTGAAGCCTCTGATATGTGCTAAAGTGGAGGAAATGGAACGAAAGGAGGATTGTTCCTCAGACAATAGCGGAGGGATATAAGAGCAATTATTGGACTGTGGAGTGAAGGCGTACGCACATACATACAAACAGCGAAGCCTCAGTCAAATATTTCCATTCACGTCATCACTTAAGGTCTTTCAAGAACACCCCCCTCCATTTTTTCCTCTTTTGCTCCGTCGCTCTTTGTTTCTGTTGCATCCTCGCCACTTTTCCTTCTTCACCCAGACATCCGTCCTCCACTAGATCAGAATGTATGTGCAACACAGTTAAAAATATATGATGTGCATCTCAGTATTCCTTTTCAAGATCTTCACGAACATTTTGGATTTGAAGATCACATTAAAGCAGTAATGGTGAAGCTCCAGTAGCATTCAATATCAAATTTTTTATTCAAGCTTTCAATATCAATTTTTTTCTCCATTCCAGTGACATTCAATGTAATGAATCCTCCATGAGCTTGTAAATAGGTTGAACCTACATTTAAATTCACTTCCAGTTGCCATGCTGCTTTGGCTGCACTTAAAGGTACTGAACACCTTTACCTTCATTATGGAGGGTATTTTAAATAGGAACTGTATGATACACAGTCAGTCGGGAAATGTTAGCTCCCTGGCTAATGGCTGTTAAACATTACTCACTCCACTGCATAAACCATGTTGGGGCACTTGTGTTTTACTTATTATTTTTTTTCCTATTTTAAAGTGGTGGTGGCCTTCGTGGTTAGGATACTTGCTTCTAGATCAAGACGTCATGGGGTCGACCTTTAGCAGTCCGAGTGGAGACTGCCCCCTGTAGTCAGAGAATGGAAATCGCTTTGTATAAAAGCGTCTGCTAAATACCATAAATGTAAATTAATTTTATTTTATTCAATTTTTTATTCTATTGAATGACCTTAGTGTATGATAATGTGCTACATAAATAAACTTGCAAAAGTGCATATGTTATATATGTTATATGCAGGGATTGACTTAAGTGGTATGCAAAGCCGAATAGACGTAAGTGGTACTCTCAAGTGTGATTGCTAGGAAAGAAATCTTACTTTTATCTTAGATACTTTTACTTTTTTGTGTTTAATTTTATTACGTTGCATCTGTATAGCAGCTGTACTGCTTCACTATTGAAGAACCTCTTTTCATTAGGTTCTGTCATGAAGAGAAAACATATTTTATCTATGTTTATGCCCTTTTTCTGTGTTTTTTCCATGCTAAAAAAGTTCTGTAAGTTCATTAGATTATTTTTTTACCTCCTGTTTTTCCACACGTTTCCTTTGGAGTATTTTGTTTTGTTACTTTAAAGTAACAAACATACTTTAGCTTAGTTGAATTCGCCCAGCATTGACATAACCATGGCATAGTTAAGTCAGGCCGGATATCGTTGGGTCACCATGAGCTGTCATGACAGATTAATATAACAGTAATATAACACTTAACTTGATTTGTTTTGACAACTCATGACTGCTTATAATGTTTTAAATGACACTCTAATGACATTGTTATATCAGTGCTATGTTTCAGGGTTCAAGAAAAGAGTTTCTCCAATATGTTACTTTAGTTTAGGCTAGTTTTCATTATACATGTCATCCTATTTCTCCCCCCTACTAACATGTCCACAGTCCTGGATAGCACTGGTCTTCATGGGAACAGAGAGAGGCAGAGTTGAGGCTAAAGTAGTGCAATTTCTTCTCTATGTCTACTTTCTCCTCATTAAATGCAAAGACATTCAAACTCTTTCTCTCTCTCTCTCTCTCTCTCACACACTCACACACACACACACACACACACACACACACACACACACACACACACACACACACACACACACACA
>JBBJLR010076648.1:0-10815 GCA_037577145.1 Brachypetersius gabonensis
TATATATATGTATACACGTGTGTGTGTGTGTGTGTATGTGAATAAATATTTAAATCTGTGTTCTGTAAGTTTTGTAAACAATTTTTTTGTGTAAATCGCTTGAGCGATTTACACAATAATTTGTGTGGTGGGTGCTGCACCAGTTTGACTTTATGAGACTCCAGGTATTTTCACCTGTAGTCTGTAATGGACCATGAGATGGATCTTAAAATCTGGCAGGTTTCAGCCAAGATAGACCCAAGCACGGAGTCAAACAGTCTGCAAGGCTTATTCTGTAAAGCAGCAGATTGCAAAAAAACAAGACACTGGCGGAGTTCCAAAACCACAAGGCAGTCCAATTAGCAAACAATTCAGAGTTGTCTTACCAAAGAGCCGAGACCAAGATCACAATCCAAATAGTCAGAGTTTAGAAATGCAAATACAAATCAGTAAACAAATCAAAAGGGGCAAGACAGGAATCAAAGACGAGAAACACAGGCAGGGTAAAACAAATAAGGCAAGCCAAGTAACAAGGTACAAAACACGCTCAGCATGCAGTTCAAAGGCAATACTTCACAAAACTGACAGCGGAAGTCAGAGGTATTTATGTCCTGTGATTTAAATCCAGGCATTAGAGTCATAGTGGGGAAGAGGGGCGGAGTCTGAGGTATGTTTTCTGAAGGGATCTAAAGGTTTTCAATGCTAGGTTGAGTAACAACTGCTATGTAAAGTCTGAAATTGTAAAGGAAGGTCTGAATTTGTAAAGACATATTATTTGAATATTGTATTTGCAACCAGAACTAGTGTGTTAAAAAGGAGCAAAGAAGGTCGATAACACATTAACATAAAATGTCACATAAAAGTACATTTTATTTCTAAAGTGCTTTACCAAAGCAGCTTTACAGGGTACAGTGCCGCTTGAGAGATGAGGAAAACTCCCTATAGTCGGATGAAGAAACCTCAAAAAGAAACCTAGGCTCAAAAGGGGAAGCTATCCGTGGCAGACTCACTCATTTCATATACTTTTTATATTTTTTGTCTCAGAATTATGAATACGCACCAACGGCACTGTTTCCTGTTTAGCATGGCTTTTTCTTGCTGCTGTTCTGAGATTTTGTTAAGTTAGCACCGAGTCAGCGGGTGGTTTACTTTCACTTTCAAACACTGGATTTAGCTTAAATACAGACGTTTGAGGCTTGTAGATGTATTCACTCCTTATATTGAAAGCTATTCTCTTTCATGCTGGTGCAAACAGCAATAGAACAAAACAGAATATTTTGCTTTTATCCCAATAGTAGTTTATGGTAGTTCTATTGTAGTTGTACTGGAACTATGTGGCTGAAGCAGCTAACAGCCATTTACATTTACATTTACATTTACATTTACAGGGGGGTCCTCGGGTTACGACACAGTTTTGTTCCTACCAACACGCTGTAACTCAAATTTTGGTGTAAGTCAAAACACACCCAAGCCTAAGTCACCTACCGCCTTTAAAAAGAAGTAAAATTATAATCTAGAACATAAAAACACAGCCAAGCCACAGGTAAAAGGTAAAAGACATGAATATACTGGACTTGCTCAATGTAAAAACACTCATATCTCAGCTGGTAGCCTGGTGGTTAGAATGTTCGCCCTATGATCAGGAAGTCATGGGTTCGATTTCCAAGACTGGTGAGCACCTCCCCACACTGCTCCCTGGGCACTGGGTCTCTGGCTGCCCGCTGTTTCACTTGGTGAATGGGTGCTCTGTGGTGTGTTAACGTATGACAGAATGTAAACTTTAAATTCTTTAAGTTTTAATGGGAGCTTCGTAAACCTTGTATGTCGTGATGGTAGTAACCCGAGGACCCCTGTACAGCATTTGGCAGACACTTTTATCCAGAGCTTTATAGTCCACAAGAAATCTTGGCTTGCACACTAGCATCTTAGACTTAAAATTAAGAGCTGGTCGAACACTAAGGTTCTACCAGAGAAGAAAGAAGTCCTCCACCAGGGTTCCCATCTGATCACACACAACAGCCACTAATTAGCATCACTGCATGAATAAACACTTATCTATAAGACTGTATTTTTATAAAAGGTGGCTTCAATTGGGTTGATTTTCTTTCAGACTGACACTTACATGAGTAGTCAAGTGATGACTTGGAACACTTTCCAATGTTTTTCCAGTGCGTTTAGCGCTGCTCCACAGACATCAGTAAAAAGATAGAGAGTCTGAAAAGCTGTAATTTGAATGCAATCTTTGTACATAAAGCTGAAAAGAAATAATTTATACAATGTTTCACTTATTCAAGATGAACAGTGGTCAAAAGCCAAGACATGTTTGCTTCTGTTGCTAATGTTGCTAGCAAACACTAGAAGTCAATCGTCACCCAATTAGCTGAGTTCGTTTCTGTAAAAATACTGTAATAGGCAACAGCTCTAAACCTGCTCTGACCAGAACTTTGCTAAGGTGGAATAGACTTGTTATCAGACTCTGTCCTCTGTTTTACGACTGCTTTGTAAATACCATCCCTGGTGTTATCTGTAATGACTGTCTGAAGAAGTGACTTTTTTATAGTGTCATAGTTTTTTAGAGCTGACAGTAAGTCATGTGGTGCCCTAAACCACACCTACAAGTCGGAGGCACCTAAATGAAGTTCTGGACTATTTGAGTAGCTATTTATTAGCCTCACTGCTGCAGTTTTACATACATTTTAAATACTAAAATATATTTTTCAGTATTTTTCCTTATACTTCTGAGATTTTGTGCTTCAGGATTTCCCAAAGAATTGTGCAGTAAACCAAAAACATGAATCTTTTCAAATCTCTGGGACATGGAGCTGTACCACTTTCAGACCAGCCTGTTTAAGCCTTAGAGGGCCAGTCTGAGAGTAATGTAACATTCAGCCGTTTCCTGCAGGAAAAGCTAATAAAAGAATCGAGGCAGGAGAACCAGGCAGACCTGCTCTTAACCTTCATACACTGTGTCACCTGAGAGGACTGTGGGTCACACACACCAACAAACACACATCCACATACACTGGGTGCAGTGCAACGGCAAAGAGAGACAGAACACAAAAAAGGTGGAAGATCAGATTACATCAGGCCATTGGGTTTTGACTTTTGTTAACATCATTTTTCAAACATGTGGGTGTGTGTGAGAGAGTGAGTGTGTGTGAGTGTGTGTGTGTGTGTGTGTGTGTGTGTGTGTGTGTGTGTGTGTGTGTGTGTGTTTGGTTGTATGTGTATGCATTTATATACAGTATAATTCAAATGTTGGAAGCTGTTCTGTCCATTCATTCAGTATATCCTAACCAGCTGATGGCCTGGTGGTTAGAGACTTGCAATTGGAAGTTCATGGGTTTAAATCCCAGGGCTGCCAGTGGAACCACTAAGGTTCTCTTGAGGAAGGTACCATCCAAACACTCTTTTCCCCGGGCACTGCTGCCCACTGGTTCACTTGGTGAATGGGTTAAATGCAGAGAAATAATTTCTCTTCGCGCTGTGTGTGGTGCTGTGATGTGTTCATGTGTGGCAAATGGCCACTTTACACTTTACTGTTATTATCCAGGGACATGGGGGGTGGGGCAGGAGTGCAATGCGGAGAAACACTCTTGTCTCCAGTGCATCACAGGACAGACAAACTAATTCACACAGTCTTACCTGCCCTGCAAATTTAGCATCTTCAGTTCAACTGATGTGCATGTCTTTATACTGTGGTAGGAAAACCGAGCTTCTGACAGAAACCCACACAGACATGAGGAACCCCTGAACAGACACCATCCTAAGGATGTTTGCTTATAAAAATAAATATACAGAATACTTGGAGCACATCCAATATAAAGTTATAATAACCTCAGTGTTATAAAAAAATGTGTAATAACATCCAGATTAAAGTAAGAAATTAATATTATGACTTAAGTTGTAATAAAATTCAAACTAAAATTATAATAACCTTAGTATTCACAATAAATCTGTAATAACATCAATATTAAATGTGTAATAAATTAATATTCACACTAGAATATTAACAATATAACATTTTAAGATATTAATAATGTTTGCCCTGGGCAACTGCCTGGTTTTCCTATAAGCTCTGGTGCAGAGTGATTGGCTGATTCTAGTCACATGTTGGTGATACATTGTTCATTCATTTGTATGAAGCGATATAATGAAAACCTAGTATGAACCGATTCCTAGTATGAATCATGGTTGTGTGTGTGTGTGTGTGTATGTATATTGGGTTTGTGTGTATATATTGTGTGTATGTGTGCTTGTGTGTGTGTATATATATATTGTGTGTGTGTGTGTATTGTGTATATGTGTTGTGCATGTGTGTGTCTGTGTGTGTATATTGTGTGTATGTGTGTATCTGTGTGTGTGTGTATGTATTATGTGTACATCTATATTTTGTGTGTGTGTGTATGTGGGTGTGTGTGTGTATGTATATTGTGTGTGTATGTTTGTGTTTGTGTATATTGTTTGCGTGTGTGTGTGTGTGTGTGTGTGTAAATAGGTGTGTATTAAGCGTGCAACGGTACAGATATCCCACGGTACGGTACGTACCTCGGTATTTGGGCCACGGTTTCGGTTCGGTTTCGGTTCATGTTTTGTGCATAAAGAGAACAATGTTTTTTCTCCCAAAATTATATCTTTATTTTGAACAAAATATATATTACAAAATATAAAAAAAAACATTTTAAAAAATGTTAAAGTGCCTCTTAAAAATACAACACAGTAGTCAGAGTAAACATACTTCAGCTACATTCACTATGTAAAGTTTATTATCATTTATTGCCATTATGGGCATGATGTATTTATTTTTTTGCTATTATAAGATTCTTCTGTCAACACTGTCGCTGCAAGGCAAGAGCGGCTTGCACTTACACCGTGTTCTGCAGTGGAGAGAATTCTCTCACAACAGAAGTTCCTGGGACACAGAGGTGACGTTGTGCAAGCCGGTGCTTCTTCAAATGTCTGCTTTTCTACTCTTCCCCCAGTGCTGGCCATGCTTTCTTTTTTTTCTGCGTCTGTGTGCCGAGCTGCGGGTTCAGCTCCAGTTACGTCAGTGTGGGGGAGGGCGAGTGGGTGGAACCACAACAGTGATTGGACATTAACTCTCAGCGGAGGGCTTTCGCTCATTGGCGCTTGCTGCTTAACAGTATGGTAAGCATTAAGCGGCATTTTCAAAAGGAAGGGCAAAACCGAACTTCCGCGGTACACAAGGGCGTACCGAACCGTGCAGCGTGTACCGAACGGTCCGGTATTTTACTGTGTACCGTTGCATGCCTAGTGTGTATATGTGTATATTGAATGTATGTGTGTGCCTGCACGTGTGTATCTGCTTGCCTATCTGTGTATGTGTATATTGTGTATGTATGTGTTTATGTGTATATTGTGTGTGTGTGTGTGTGTGTGTGTGTGTGTGTGTATATGTGTATGCCTGCATGTGTGTATCTGCCTGCCTATCTCTAAGGACACAGCTTTAGTTACTCCAGTGCTGAATTTGCATTTCAATCGGAGGCTGTCCCTGGAGCAGAACACACTGCACTGGGATGAAAGCGGCTCACTGTGTGTGTGAATGGACTCACAGAACTCTGTTTACCCCATTTTACGCCACTGATGTATCTGCATTAGCGTAAGCGTGGAGTTCTGCATATTTCACCCTCCAGCATTATACACACACACACACAAACACATACCCAGTGCAAAGCCTTACGGCCTATTGCAGGGTATCAGGGCCACAGGTGTGTCAAGTCGATTTCGCTGCAAGACCAAAACCAAAAAGAATCCACAACTGCAGGTGTTTCTCACTGCAGCTTGGCTCATTTTTCCAGTGAAGGGAGGATAGTGCTTTGACTGTTAGTTACTTTAGCTTTAGCTAAATTGTGGCATGTTTAGGCATGGAGTGACAGTCTGTGGTCCCTGAGGGCTGGAGTCCAGCGGTTTGTGGCCTCTTCTGCACTTGAAACACCCACTAAACCTGGTAATTGGCTGCTAAATGTAATCGGATATGTTTGAGTAGAGAATCCCCTACTGTGCTGGACATCTTCCAGGCCTGGAGTTTCCCACCCTGTTCTAGGAGCTGGTTTTAAAAGTCATTCAAAAACTACATATTTATATGCAAGAAAATTGTGGGAAGCGTGACCACGCTGCCCCTTACCTGAACAAGTAGCTGCATTCACAGGCTGATTGTTCTTGATTAAACTACAACAAACAGTGAAACTTTTTTTTCATATTTTTTTCATACCCGAGTACGATTGTCCCCCCTCCCCACTCCCCCTCTGGCCTCCACTCACATAGGGTTTCAGCATTCGCGCCGGAGCACGCTTACATCATTATGGTGCGACGGTTTCATGATAAACAGGAAGAGCGGCGCTCTCGCTGAACACAATGGAGTCCATCTCTCTGGTTACTTTGTTGGTAGTAATTTTTACTTGTTTGGTCCGCGGGGGTCCACAGCCCTCTCACAGCCTGTTGCTAAGCAGGTCTATCGCTTTTGTGGCACAAAAAATTTCACACAATCGTGCTGCTTGTATGAGGAGGTTTGCAAGGTACCAGCTGAAGTGCAGCAAGGACTTTGCAGCTTTGATTACTGACTACTGTTCCCATGTTAGTTTTGGAGCGTTGCAAAAACGTGATGTCACGCGTCCTGATCCGTGCTCCAGCACGGTTAGCGCTCACACTACATGCGAACCGCGCCCGAGTCCAACTGAACCGTGCTCTGGCTCACCTCTTCCAAGCGGGCCAGGGACGGCTAAACGAACCGCAGACAGGCACGGAGCACTCACACTAGTCAAACGAACCACGCTTTGGTGGTCAAACGCACTCAGGCACGGTTCAAACTGCCTAGTGTGAGTACACCCTTAGTGCCTTGAAGTCTGTTTATGAGTCTGCTGTTCCACATTTGTTTCTCTATGTTGGTATTTCTCTCTCTCTGGCCTCCATTTCCATGATTTCACATGACTCTCACTCTTACATACATTGGGAAGGAGACTCAACAATCCTCTCTCTCTCCACATATACTGCAGAGGTGACTCAATCACAATATTTGATTTTGTTATTGAACAATACTCAAGCCCCTGATCAACTGAACAAAAAGTTATATACATGTGCACTGCAGCAGATATTAAGGAATCATGTTCAATCATGCTCATATTTCAAAAATTGTAGGAGGGGAGAAGACATCAAATTCAGCTAAAAAAGGAGTATGTCAGTCACACATACCTGCCACTCCATACTGCCACTGTTCATCACAGCCTAGGAAAACACCTCAGATGTTCAGCTGGGTGTTGAAATTCAATACTCGTCAGTATGAAACGATATGTAATGTTACTGCTGTTATCAAACTTCAGGACCTAAGGGGTTAAGTCGCCATTGGTGAGTTAATAAGTTTGTTCCAAAATCCTGACTGCTGATTGGCTATCTAAATTACATTCCGCATGCATGTTATTATTAACACCGTCTTCTTGATTAATCTGTAATCCATTGCAATCAGTAATTACACCCACTTCCTTCCAGCACTTTACTCCTTTAAACCACACCCATACAGTACAGTGCATTGTTTAAAGCCATTATTCACAGCATGTGATAGACTGTCTTTCTGCCAGCAAAGTTAACATCAGAAAAATGCAAAAAAAAAAGAAAAACTGTACAAAGTATCAAGATTTGTTCTGTTTGTAAAAGTAGTTGATACTGTATGAGCTGCTGAAGAGGTTCGGTTCCAGATTGCTCCTCGGTTCCTCCAGCCTTTGTTTGGATTGTGAAACTCCATCAGCAGCTGCTCAGTTAATTTAATGAAGGGTTGAACATACAATCATAGTGTACTGTAAAATATTATTTTTATTTATTATTTTTAGTCTATGTGTGTGTGTGTGTGTGTGTGTGTGTGTATGTATGTGTGTGTTTGTGCTTCTTTGTATTACTATCTACACAGCCTGTGCAGCCTATTCCACATTCCCCATTCCATACCTAGTTCAATAAAACTGTGTGTATGTGTATATGTGCGTTTGTGTGTGTGTGTGTGTGTGTGTGTGTGTGTGTGTGTGTGTGTGTGTGTGTGTGTGTGCGCGCATGTGAAAGACAGAGAACTCCACTGTGGGCCGGGGCCTGCTGATAAGAAGGGAGAAAATAAGCTGAGAGAATGAGAGATGTAGTATGTGAATTAAAATTCATGGGCCTACTCTGGATGTCTAATTTCACTGGGATCAGGAGGTCTTCCCTGACCACAGCGGCGTTAACAGACACACACACACACACACACACACACACACACACACACACACACAGTCACAGAGTGATTATATCCTATTCTACATTTCATTTTGCACCTCAGAGGGAGAAATTAAAAGCTCATTTGCCTGTCCTGGTGGCCTCTGCAGGAACTGTGTAAAACCATATCTGTTTTGAATTAACCCCTAAAACAGAGGCCATATTAAAATTGCACTCAAGAACTGGATCTTCATTCAAGACTCTAATAGAAGCACTTATAATAGAAACCTGTGGGCAATTACAGAATTCTTTGAACAAACATGTATTTGTGGCAATAAAGTTAATATTCAAAATAACTTTGTAGTAAAATTAATATCCAGAAAATTTATATCATAGAAACATACAGAATAAATTTGCAAAAACATCCAGAATAAAGTTGTAATTTCATTAATATTCACAATAAATGTGTAATAACATCCGGATTAAAATGAGAACATTCAGAATAATAACATTCCGAATACGATTGTAATAAAATTATGATTAAGACTAAAATTGTAATAACATTCAGAATAAATAAATAAATTAATGTTTGGAAAAAATGTGTAATAAAATTCATATTCACATCTGAGGCTGCAGATCACCTCCTCATCCTCACACCAGCGCCACTAAGTTTGACTAATGATGTTTTTGTGGAGAGCCATGTTAAGTTTACACCAGATGTGAGGGGTATTCCAAAAAACAGTCCACAGATCAGTACTGGTTTGGAGGTGTTTTTCATGGTGGTTTGGACCCCACCCACAAAGAGGTTCCTGTTTTTGTCTGTTTGCTTGTGGATTCATGAACACTGGCCTTACCTGAGGTGAGAGAGGCCCACAGTTGTTTAGAAGCTTGTCTGGATTTTTTTAGTGGAGGTTTGGGTGTCTGAGGATCTACTGTATCACGTGGGATGATTTTCTGTGACCAATCAGCAGTCTGGCCTGTTTTCATCTCATGTTTTGGTACCTACTGAGCTCATGTGGAACTACAGTGGAGTAGGTATCAGGCACTAGGTGCTAGATTTGCCTAATACAAGTGAGCCAAGTCATACCGGTGCCATTCAGTGGAACAGCAACTAAAGTGCACATGACTGTGAGCTGCTGGAAGCAGGCCAGTGTGAGTCTTGAGCAGTGTGTGTTAGTGTGTGTGTGTGTGTGTGTGTATGTGTGTGTGTGTGTGTGTGTGTGTGTGTGTGTGTGTTTACATTCATTCTCACACCCTGCTGTACTCCAGTGTTGGGTGAGGGGCAGCCAAGAGCTCGGTGTGAAGAGGCTGGAGTGAAGTGGCCGCTTTGGGAGCTTGGAGATGAAGTGGAACACAAATCTAAAAAAATCTAAGGAAGGCCGTGTGATGCTTCAGGATGAAAAGTAATAAATATGCAGGTTGTGAGGGACGCCGTTAGCATAACGAGCTTTTCATTTATTTAATGTGACGTCTTTTTGCGTATCTCTCCCTCCCACCAGGCTGACTGTCAGAGGAATGAACGTGCTGAGAGTGTTTTCCTCTTTTCTGCAGGAGAAAATATGAATGTCTAACTTTTTCTTTCTTTTTTCTCTTTTCTCTCTCTCTTTACACAGCAACAGCCGAACTACTGGAGTTTTAAGGTCAGCACTTTAAGTCAATTATAATGCATCCACCTGTTTTTTGCTTGTGTGCATGTGTGTATGATTGTGTGAGTGCAAAATGCTTATGTATAGGTAGCTGTGAAAATAAAATCAGCTTTAATGTACACTTTATATGTATGTGTATATACTGGTGCCCCCCAGTACACTTGCCTACACCATTCTGGACTGTTAAAAGCACAAATGTTTTCCTTTTTCTGTGGCTTTGTTGTGTTTTTATGTTCTAAATGATGATTTTACCACTGTGTTAGGATCGGTAAGTGACTGAGGCCAGGGTGTGTTACAACACTCTTGTAGGCACGGATCTGTGTCGTAACTCGAGGACCCTTGTATATATATTTATGAAACGAAGCATAAAAGCAGGCGGAGCGAGATCATAACAACACACTTCAGCATGAGCCCTAAATCATTTAAATATATCCTCTGACAAGCAAAGTGAATAACATTGATGATATTGTTGCAGTGACACCTGTCAAGAGCTGGAATATAATAGGCAGAACTGAACCATCAGTTCTTGAAGTTGATATGTCGGAAGCGGGAAAAATGGACAGGCAGAAGAATCTGAGCAAATTTGACACGAACCAAATTATGATGGCTTGACAAGCATCGTCAGATTTCTGCAGAACAGAAATCGCCCAAATGTATAACCACCAACACATCAGTGCCGTGAAACTTTCTGAACACTACTGGGTTTTAATGAATGCATTATAATGGCAATATTAAAAAAAATGATAAAAGGTTAGCTCTGTGATGAGATGTTAAATTGGAACATTTCTATTGGTCTATTTGTCATGAAATATTCACATATGAAAGGGAACTGCAGCTTTTTATATTTAAAATATGGTTATGTGAATATGTTACTAATGTGTGTTTATTATGTTAATACATGTGGATTGCTGGCAGTTTACTAATGCATGTGTGTGTGTGTGTGTGTGTGTGTGTGTGTGTGTGTGTGTGTGTGTGTGTGTGTGTGTGTGTGTGTGTG
>JBBJLR010076659.1:0-10815 GCA_037577145.1 Brachypetersius gabonensis
TGGACAATAATATTTAATTTACTTAATTTTGAGGTAGTATTGATGATAGAAGACATGCTAATGTTATGTTTTCAAATAATGCATGTATCTGGTATTATAGTGATTTTCTGACAGATTTTTTGTCTGGGACGCAAAATGTACCGATTCCATGGAATGACCCTATAATAATGGTACTTTAATACCTCAATGTTGTAGCATGGTGCAGAATTTGATGCAAGATATTTTTGTTTTTAATTTTATTTGTATTTAATTTATTTGTATTTAATGAAGCAAACCAGTTTTGTAATTTCCCAGAGGTAGATTTATATTTGTTAGTACTTACAAAGGGAATTTTCTGTTTTTTATTTACTAATTTAGTTTCTAAGTAAAAAAAACCCTTTGGTCTCTGATCTACCTACACGTGTTGTGTGTGGATGTACAGTGTGAGCAGTCAGGTTGCATCAGAGCCTCGGGCCGTATAGTGTGAGAACATGAATCGTGAGTTACGAACTTCTAACCCCTACGATTCAGTTATACAGTTTGAGCAGGATATGAATAATGCGACTGAAAAATCGCACAGTGTATGCCCAGCTTTAGGCAGGTAGTTTTGGCTTGTCAGTGTATATCTGTCTTAACAGCCCAAACAAAAACAGCCTGTTTAATTGTAAGGGAAAAGGAGAGTTTGGAAATGTAAATGGGTAAATTGAAAACATGGAATTTATCTTGTCATAAATGGGGAAAATGTAAGAAAACACAGGCCCTAAGTATTATTGAATACATTTAATTCATGACATATGATCAATGTACAAATTAAACTTACTCCTAAATAATACATGTAATAATAATACTAAACATTAATTCAGTACAGGTTAGTGTTAAGTTTCTGCATCCCAGTCATGGTCCAATAATGACTAGTGGTTAAACTTGTATGCTTACTCACCCTGCTTCCTCCATCAGGCGTTTGCTCTAGATTATTATGTCCTTCAGGGACAACGGTGTCAACAACTGGTACAGCAGCAAGTCCCTTCTGTGCTGCACAAATCACTTGTGTGTTCTTTCCAGCACGTTTCTGGGCCTGAAGTTAAAGCATAGAGGAGCTGAGGCTAGATTTGACCTTCATACAAACAAAAATTTTAAAAAGTAAATAGACTTCATAGTAACATTATACATTGTCTACATGCAGCTAAAGATGCTCTGTGCCCACACCTGCTCTGTCACTTTCCGCCAGTTGAGTTTGAAGATGAGTGTGATGAAAAAGCAGGCTTGGATGATAACACAAACCAAGAGGCCAAGTGTAAGACCTGATCAGTGACAAAATCAAATCTTTGTTCAACATATGAAAATTACCTTCTTTACATTGTCATTTCTGGAACCGACATTTATAAATGCAAATTTCTCAAATTTGTGTGACACAAGTGTGGTTTGCAAAGGGCTGATAAGACCACAGTTTGCTGGACTGTAATGATTATCTATTACCATAAACCTTTCTTTAATTTAAAAAAGCTCCACATGGCTAAAACTAAATTTACCATAATAGCAATATCAAATTTCTGCATGAAAAGCAATCAAATAATTGGCAATCCAAAACATTTGAATGGTCACTGATAGAGTTGTTACTACACAAAATTCACTTTAGACCAATCAAAATAAGTACTGTATTTTTATCATACTAAATTGTTGCCTATGAATCACAGTGAGCACAGGACTACAGTTCGAGGAGTACGTTCCAAGAACACCCGCATATAGTGAAGAACCACATTGTTAAGTTGTGGTAAAAAAATGCCTAAAATGCACATTTTTATAGTGTAAACCCTAAATATGCCCCCAAATATGCTCCCAGAACACTTTCATTTAAACTCAGTTTTATATATTACCCTTAACATTACTCTTAAATGTAAAGACAAACCCGTATCCGGACTGTACAGTTTACACTGAATTGTTGCAGTGCTGGAATGTAAATATCGATATTGGCACACATATATATATATATATATATACACACACACACACATTGTGGGGATTTCCTCATACAACCATCAGTTCTGTTCTCAGAAGAAAATACATGTGAGACTGATTCTGCGACTCCTGATCCACGTAAAACCGGGGGGTTACTGTATATACGATATGAGGATATAATCAAATGAGTGAGATGTGAGGAGTCTGAATTACCCAGAATCCTCAACTTTGCTGCAAACATCAATGATATTCCCAAAGGCAGGCCGATACAGTAGTAACAGATCAGGTTAGATACAGCTGCAATCTTCTGCTTCCCCGATCCCAAAAGTATCCCTGAACTCACACACTAAAAGAAAAAGAGACACACTAGAATGATGGGGTGTAACATAAAAAAGACTGCATTTTATGCACAGTAAGAAGGAAAGTTCAGTTGTGAAATCATCAGTGCTAATCTTTATGGTACAATCAAATGAAGGACAATTATACTTTATGACTGCTAAAAAGCTATCATAACTATAAAAGACATTAATTGCTGACTACAGACAATATCTAACCATGAGAAATGTCAACTCACCACAAGGGCATCAAAAAACTGTGAGAAAACATAGAAGGTCAGATTTCTGGAAACAATTTCAACAATGCTCCTGGGGATGAACAAAAGCAGATAACAACAATTCAAAAACACCAACTCATCTTTTAATATAAGAGAGGACATTAAAGTATGATGCTGGTTATGCTAACCATTTTTTAGATTTTTGTGAAAAACTTTCACGTCCTACACTGTTAATACAGATAATTTGCATTAACTCAAGTCTAACTGCATTTTCCAAAATTGCATCTTGTCATATATAGCCAAAAGGCTTGTTCCATATAAAATATAACTACACATATTTGGATATTCTATTTCTTTTGTAATAGTGATACAGATGATGAATGTTATTTCAGATGATGAATGTTATAAACTTTCAAGTTTTTGTTTTTTTTCTTTCAGAAATCAGTTCTGAACACTTGCATTCATAATATGGTCCTAACCATATTCAGAGGGATTTTACAGAATAATTTACTAGTATACTGCTCATAGCTGCATTTATACTGGATTTTAAAAATGTCCTGATATTTTATTTACATTTTTTTTTTCCAAACATACACTACCAACATAATGAAAATTACCAGTGATCAACTGGCAAAGATGATCTGCAATATCTATTATATTAAGAATTACTATATCGTATTCATCTGTAGTATTTCACCACAAAATCATGTAAGATTGTTTACTTCAGTATAGTAGTTCAGATGTATTAGATCGTCAGAAGTTAGATAAGATAAAATAAACCTTTATCAGTCCCACAAGTGGGACATTTGCATTGCTACAGCTCTGAAATAAGCAGAACTGCCGTAACAGGTTTGTATAAACTTGAGTCAAAGTCAAAAGCAAATGTTTTAACAGGTAAAGTTTTCTGCCGTGACCATTTGGATGCATTGGTCAAGATGAGTTAGCACAGACAGTATCACTTTAAACTAATATAAAAATAATTTTGGTGCTTCAAGTTATCTCAGTTTATTTAGTATTAGTAAGCTGTGCCCTGTCTAAACATATGGGTAGAGAGAGTTATTTCAACGTTTCTTTTGTGTACGAGTCTAAGCACGCTGCTAATGCTAACGTTTTTTTCTCTCTCTCCCTCTCACACACCCAGTCCTTCACTCACACACACACACACAAATAAATCTATATTTTCTACCTTGTCCCTGACTTATCTGAGGATCAGCACAGAGAGCTGTTTATTTGGTATTAGTAAGCTGTGCCCTGTCTAAACATGTGGGTAGAGAGAGTTATTTCAATGTTTCTTTTGTGTAAGAGTCTTTGCATGCTGCTAATGCTAACCGTGAATGCTTTTTAAGCAATAAAGTTCTGATTCTGATTATTTATTTACCTTTAGATTTTCTGTTGGGGTAATGGAATAAACTGAGTTTAAAATGAAAGTAAAGTGTTCTAGGAGCACATTTGGGGGCACAACAATGAGGTTTTTCAACATACACAGGTGCTCTTGGAACGTAACCCCTGCATACTGACAAGTTTACTAATGACACTGCTTACAGCCAAGAGTGTTAGTGACTTACTCATCAGTGGTGAATATATATCCCATCACTGATTTTGTGGAGCTTATCACAATTCCCTGTAATACTGCCAGTACACCTGCAGTAGAAAAAAAACAGATATGTAGTTGCACACAAACTTAAAACTATTTTTAATACCAGGTACCTATAAATAATTGCTTAAATACATTTACATGCATTGAAGGAGTGAATGTGGCAATTCAACGGTGCCGATTTTGGACCAGTGAAATTTATTATAATTTCTTTAAATAATATTAATTTAGAGTATGCACTTTGTAAACCATTATGGTATCCGAAATTATGTTTGTTGTATTAGTATTAGAACAGAATGGCAGTGTTGTATGATGTGTGTGTGTCTTGAGATAATACTGACCTGAGATAATAAGGGTCACTTTGCTGGTTATAAGGGCTCTGTCGGTGTCTCCTGCCCCCAAAGCATTACCCACTCGTACACAAGCTGCTGCATGGACACCCAGAGGAATCTGGATGGGGAAGTGTCCATTGGAAAACATACATTCACTACAAACACCATCACTTCTCTCACCATTTCTCTCCATTCTCACCATTTCAAGGGCATCACTTTTTTACTGTTTTAAACAGCAATTCGTGCAGAGGCAACTATGAGGAGCCACATAGTACATGAATCTGAAATGAACAATCCTTTTATGGTTCAAGTGGTTATCTAAGGCCTAATAACATTTTTTTTTTATTCTGAGAAATGAACAAAGTTTATTAATAAATTAAAAAGTATTTTAAATGTACTACTATATAAACAAAAGTGCAATAACATTTGGTTTGCAAACAATTTAAACAAATTGTGTGCTTTGATTTGTTTAAATAGCATTGTTATTTTTACGCAGTGGCAGTTAAAATATTTCTTGTAAATCTCAACTTATACAATAATGTAATCAAATCAAATATAAACTAAATTTTTCCCTGCCAGGGTATTAACATTTTTTGTGGGAAGAGCATTTACAGCAAAACTGTTGTTAAACTGTTCATGTTCAGTAATGGTCACAATCAAAAATATGAGAACAAAACCCTTCAGCAATAGCAATGATAGAACCAAGTCAATCTAAGATTGCTGGGTGGGGTATGAAATGAATGATTTTTAAGTCACCAACTAATATAATGGTTAATATATAAGGCATCTCAAGCCTGGGATCTGGTGCTGTGTTAACTCACACATCCAGGTTTGCTTCTAAACGCTTTGCGTTGAGGTGATATTTTACATGGGGTGGTGATGGCCTAGTGGTAGGATACTTGTCTCTGGACCAAGAGGTTCGAATCCTACCTTCAGCAAAACCACCAATGGGTCCCTGAGCAAGACCCTTAACCCCAAGTTGCTTCAAGGAGAATGCCCCCTGTAGGTAGGGAATGGAAGTCGCTTTGGATTAAAGTGTCTGGTACATGCCATAAATGTAAATGTATTCTGATGATACAAAAATACCTTATTGCATGAATTGCAGATAACGATACTCCTATCAAGAGTTCCATCTTTCCATTATTAAACATAAACTTTCCACTCACTGGGCCAAGCAGTGTACGATCATCTTCATTTTACAGAGCATATGTGGCCAGAAAAGGGCCAGGTCACATGGTACAATTAATCAGCGTTATTTCTTTTTATGCGTTATTGTTTCTGTAATCAATTGTTTTAAATTAATTTGACATCCCTAATTACATTTTTTTCTTTCAGCAAGGAGCAACATAAACAGTCTATGTTCAGTAGTAAGTGTCCCTGTTAGTGTGAGGTGAAGTGGTTGAATACAAAAAAAGCTGTAACGTCCCTGGTCAGCGGCCACTAGAGGCCACCTTGGTTTGTATGTATGAAGGACTTTTATTTTCAGTTTACGAAGCTAGAGCCCTCGTCTTAGTCACCAAAGCTGCAGCCCTCATTTCAGTACTCAAAGCAAGCAGCCCTTTTGTCCATCCCGAAGCTGCAGCCTTCGTTTCAGTCCCCTAAGCAGCAGCCCTTGTCTCAGTTCCTGTAGCTGCAACCCCAATTCCCGTAGCTGGTGTTCCCACTCTCGAAGCTACAGCCTCCATTCCTGCTCCCAACCTGGGGCTCCATGAGGGGCTTGGTGGTGATGCATTTTGCCACCATCTACCCCGCCTCTGCCGTTGTGTGGGCCTGTGGCCCTTCTGTTTGAGTACACTGGATTCTAGTTTTGGAGATCCTTATTTACAGGTGTCTGGTGTTTACGTTTAAGTAATCTTTTCTTATTATTGGTTAGAGAGTTAAGTGTATGTGTATTTAATTCGATTTGTGTTGGAACCTGGTGTCGGTTGACAGGCTTCCTGCTACAGACTTTAGTTTGGGTTTACCCCTGTCCTGTCTTAGGTTTTGTTTGTGTATAGGCCCTCATAGCTTTTTGTTTTCAAAATAAAAGTTACATTTAAAATGGTATTCTGTGTCTGCACCTCCCTTCGCTGCTTGGAGACAAGCTACCTGGCAAAAGCAATGAACTTTTAAAATAATAGTAATAAAAAACAATAAATAAAATACAGTAACCATGCCCCTTGTGAAACTTCATATGAGATCTCAGGCCACACCCAATGAAACACCAGTTTAAACTAAACAATATGGCCAAAGGTATTGGGATATTGCTGTCATACAAAACTATGTGGACAAACATATTGGCAAACACACACACACTCACAGACACACAGTAATGCTATGCTAATGCTAATGTTATGCTAATGCTATTGCAATGCTAATGTTAATGCTCATGTAATGTTAATGTTAATGCTCATGCTATGCTAATTCTATGCTAATGCTAATACTACACTAATGCTATGCAGAAAATGATTGGTTTGGAGTCAGTATGGTGTTTCACCACTTTCAGACAGTCCTGCTCAGAGATGCTTCGTCCGAAACCCACCAAACTTCTTGATACATTGAACCAACAGCACCGGCACACAAATGCTGTCGTTAATGATCTGCACTCGTCTTTTCCTTGTCTTTTGCTCACACACACACACACACACACACACACACACACACACACACGATAAGACTAATGTTAATGCTAGATGTTAATTCTGGGTGGCAGTCCCATTTAAAATTTCCACAGGAATTTTCTTTTTCTAGTGATCATTATTATGATATCTTTATTATTATCATTCTTCTGTCGCACTTAAAGTGGCCCAAACCATGGCGTGCACCCTGTATTACTGCAGGGTAAATACCGTTATAATTTATCTGAATATTTTAGTAATAAAAATACAGTAAAATGTATGGGTAATTGCCAATAATTTTTCCAGTTCAATAATTTACTGTTCGTCAGTTGGCGCATCTTATTCAGTCTGCCCCTGCTCCGAGTACAGTGGTATATAATCCTCTGAGGTCAGCAATCCCTTATAGGGATATTTCGACTGTTCAAAAAATTATCTAAAGCTCCATGAGTGTTTGTTAAAGTAACACCACAAAAAACCTTGAATCTTCTAGGTTTAAAATATGTTTTTAATTAAAATATATCAATGGCACAAGAATAAAAAGAACTCTTGAGACTTTCTGTGCCTCAGGCAGCAAGCAGTCTGTTAATGACATGAAAGACAAACTTTCTTTGTGTTCTCTGGACTGTACAAAAACATTAATACATATATATTTTTATGAAAATGTAGCTGAAATTACATTAATATTTATGTTACAAAATAATATGTATTATTATTATTACTATTATTATTAATGGTAATAATAATACTGAACAGCCGTCTCCCACAATTAATTAATACGCAGCATTTTCTTTGCCATGCGCTACTGTTTTCTTTGGTATAAGCAGGGTAAATACAGTAATAATTTAATTTAATTTTTAGTAATAAAAATACAGTAAAATATACAGGTAACCAGTCATTTTTAAAGTTCAATAATTTACTCAACAGCCTCTTTTAATTTAATTTACAAAAAACAAGACAAACACCCCAGACGCTCCACTGAGGCACTTCTGGTCTGCAGCTGCCAGATGCCATCAGCAACAAGGAGAAATGAATAACGTTCTCGGATTGGCTACTTTCAAACCTCCCGCCTCTGAGTACAGTGTTTTTCAAGACGCACTTTCTTTGTGTTTCTCTGGATGGTATTCCACAACTCCTGATCTGCATAAAACTGGGGGGATACCGTAATTGTCTGTGTTATGTAATAATGTTATGATAATAATGTGCTAACTTGCCCAAACGTAATTGTTTTTTAATCTTATGTACCACAATTACCAAAAACTATTTAGCCTGCTAAAGGAAGAGGGAAACCTGTAACAACATGAACAAGAAAAATGCGAAGACCATTTTCCAAAAGAATGGGTCGAAAGTGTGCTGCTTTCCTGGACAAAAATTTTGCACCTCCTGTTAACACAATATGTCAAAACATGGGTATTCCAATGTTTCTTCTGAAATCAAAGGTATTAATGCAAAAACAGCCTGCTGTTTAATCCTGCTATTTAAGTGCATTTAATACTGCTATTAGTTATGGATCATAATATATTCTATACCCACAGATACTCCATCTCTATAGAGAACACAGCCCAAAATTAGTGGTCTTCACATGCCTCTACTCAATGTTTGATGCTTGAATTAACAAGTAGAAGACTTCCTGACTTTCAGTGTAACAATTATTACTTACTTATTATAGTAATATTCCTTACTATGCTAATAGTGCAGGTACTATAGACCAGATTTGTGCTATGTTTAGAGAATGTCACATTAGACAACAAGGCTTCAGCTTCAGAAGACCTTACTGCTTTATTTCTCCCCACACTACAATACTAACACTGCACTCCCAAACACACCCGGCATTAAACAGCTGAGTTGGATCCTCAGCTGGTTAATGGCTGACATGGCTGTGCCACACTGTCAGACCACACTGCTGACAGCACGTTTCTGGTCTTTGAGTATGAAAGTCATGGCCAAAGTATAAATTTACACACATTACCTCTTAGACTAATAATATCACATACATTGTCACCTAAACCTCCCTAGAGTATTTGAGTTTACTGAAGATTTCAAAACATTTCAAAGCGAGGTTTCAATTATTGAGACATACAGTTTGCCCAGGGCTAACTTTTTGGCTATAAGCTTTCATCATTTGTTAGTGACATTATGCTCATAGCTTCTGTTCAAAACTAAAGGAACAAACTTCATCTACCAAATGTGCCTTTACTGGTTCAGTAATTTGAAGAAAGGGTAAAATGAACTCAAACATTGCTTCAAGGAAATAACTATCTCATCCTCACCATGTATGTTATGGCTCCCAACTCCAGGAGCACGTGTTGTGCAGCCAGGTCCACCTCCCCCAGCAAACCTAACAGTGAGATGAAGGGGCAACAGTTTATATTTTCAGAAGCGGTATTAAGTTTGGTAGTTCTGCACATTTATAAAAGAGAGGACCCTGACGTAAGAGGTGAGCTGGTTTGGCAATAACTGCATAGGACAGATTTCATGATTACCATGTAATTACTGGTTTTAATATTTTGAATAAACCAAAATAAAACACATATAAACCTGGGTACCCATTTTACCCATTTCGTTTTGTGAAGTTTCAGAGTTTATTTGACTCATTACACAGTAATTACACAAAATATAACTATACTCCCACCAATCCACAGGATGTAAAGGGAAGACAAGATTCATCAGACCACCTTCTTCCATTGGTCCAGTTCTGATGTGCACATTGAAATTTACAGGACTTAAAAGATATTTTGCTATTGTCTTACAGATACAAAAGCACACCTTCAGAGGTCTTGTGGACTTCATGTTTCATCAGGTCAGTGCTGTTCAGATGACACAAGGGGGGCCTATACAATTGTAGGCAGCTGGTTTTAATGTCATGGCAGTGTACACACCAACATACCTGCAAGAAAACCTCCAATTTCATAGATCCACCACTCAAAGCAGAGCATGAGTGTACTGGGGATGGCAAGCTGCATGAAGGAGTCCCACTCCTGCAGTGATGCTGTTGACCAGCCTACAGGGGTGACATTCTCATTTATTGATTCACTTTCTTTAAAAAAATGTTGTTGGACTTTATTGCATATATAGGTAATAAAAATCTATTTCAAGAATTACTTATGTTATTCATATGAATGATTCATGTCCTGTTTTGCATTTGTTTTTGTACTTCATACTGTAATCTTACAATTGCACCAAGCAAAACCAAAGGAAGGCATACCTTTTGGGCCTACACTCCACATTGAAACATTGAACATTCTAATGTAGCATTATACCATGTAGTATTTATCTTTATCTAATAACTCTACTTGTTTTGCCTTTTTATTTAGCTTTTATTTAGATTTTTAATTTAATGATTAAAAATAAAATTAATAAAAAGCCAAATAAATATAATGTCAATAGCTACTGGGAATTTGTCACGTAAAATAAATTGAAATAAATATCTAGTCTCCTGACTCGAAAATACACAAAAAAAGTTTATGCCAACTTAAATGGTTTTGGAAAAACAGGATTTTGCAAAATTGGACAGTTGTGAGTGTCCTATATAAAACGGATAATTCTTTAACAATATAATTTTTTTTTTTTTTTTACAAAACTATGAATACATATTGTCGGGAATGAGAGCTTTGACTGTTCACCCAGTGCAGCGTGATTGGTGAACCTACATGCTTATAGATGTGAGACAGCGGGTGATCATGCGCTTTGATCTAAGAATGCTCTCATTTTAGAGTAGAGATTCCCACCGGGAACCTGCATTCTCACACACACACACACACACACACACACACACACACACACACACACACACACACACACACACAC
>JBBJLR010076669.1:0-10814 GCA_037577145.1 Brachypetersius gabonensis
TTTAGTTAAGTGGCTTTTTTTACTGTCCAACTTGATACTTTTATGCAGAATTCTTAACTAGTCGATTTATTTGAGAGTGGTGATAGGTTTCCACTCCATTAATCTATTATTCAAGATCATTGTGGGTTATTTTGACAGGTTAATAATACCACACCATGGGGAGGGAGGAGAGAGAGAGAGAGAGAGAGAGGCAAAGGAAGAAAGAAAGGGGCACTTTTCCATATTCGGTGTCACCGTGGGAAATTTCCATCTGCATGACTCCCTGTAATTCCCAGCATGTGTGAATGCGGCGGCTCCGGGCCCACAGTGAATCCTATGGCTCAGAATAGAGAATCCTACAGCTTGGAATTGAATCGCTGCTTAATTGGATCCAGAGCACTGCAGGGACCTCAGGAAACAAGTCCACTACATGGTGGTGGCCGGTATTGATTGAGTTCAATGTTACAGTAGCAAATATCGTATTTACGTCATTGATAATGAAGATCCCGCTCTTCCTGAAAGATGTCTTTCTGGTTGAACTGTTTTTATTTTGAATTACACCTAAGAGAACCTTACCCAGCGCTGTAAACATTAACCAGACAGAACTCATTTCCAGAAAGGAAACTCGCTGTTTATATAATGGCGTCAGGTTTAATACGGCTTTGAATAATAATCCTTTCATTATAGAAGAACCTTCAGCCTGATGGAGAGAATGGAGTATAGTAACTGATTTAGCTTTAAAAAAAGTCAGGAAAGTACAGAAAACATTTATTTAAAGCTCTTACACTACATAGGGCAGACGTTTGGGCTTATTTTTTTGAGAAATAAAAGCCAGTGCTATTTCAAAACTTAAAACAAAGATAACTGACTTTTTTTTTTTAGTTCTATGTAAGCTGTAGAAATACATTTTTTTATCAAGTCCAACATTATACCCAGTCCAAAGAAGAAAAAAAAACGAAGCGTTTAGAGAATTATGTCTTGGTCTCCCCAGTCTCCAGATCTGTCTCCCATTGAGCTGCAGGGACAAGCTGGACAGACAAGTTCGAAAAGGAGTGTCCTGCAAATGAGACAGAACTGTTTGTATGCTTAAAAACGTGTTGGGAGGGTTTGGACACAACTTATTTCCAAAAATTCCTGGAAAAGAGACTGTTGTGGTAAGACTTTTATATCCGTTTAACACAGCCTGTTGGTGCATTACACTTCAAAACCTGTCAGTTACATTTGTATTAAGTATTTCTAGTGTTGTGCCCAAACCTCTGGCCTGTAGTGTATACTATCTATTAAACCTGCTATAGAAACTATACTGTCCAGCAGTTTCTTCTGTAGTTTCCATACCTTCTTTTAGCACAGTGTTTGCTGCATGGAACAGTTTTGTCTGTTCCATTTTGCACAGACTTGAGACCCACCTCCCACACTGGACTGCGAATCTCTTTCTTTCACAGAACTAATCTGTAAGTGTAATGTATACCAGTATTTCATTTCAAATGTAATTTCTTTTTGCTTTTTTTTGAGTACTTGATTCCCAAAATGAAACTGGTCACAGTAATATGTTTGCAGTGCACCGCACAAGCAACATGCAGCAGTATGATCACCGTTCATAATTAGTTTTATGGTGCAGGCCTAGTATGAAGCAGATTAAGAGCACTGATATGAAGCAGGTCTGTCATTTGTAGTCTTGTCATGCCGGAACTGTGTGTGTGTCCCACCGCCCTTGGCTTATATTCATCTTTCAGATTGGAAGAGAGTCACTAACGCATGTACAATAAGAAACAGGGCTGACGTGAAGTACTCACCAATGGCAGCAACGATCGATTAATACAACATTTTGCAAATATTAGTCCATTTTATTTTACATCGTACAACTTCATGAAGTGCATTTTACACCAATGAATGTCCGATACCAACACGACACACACGCTTCCTGAAATGGAGGCAAGGCTGCATTAAAAACATCTTTATTTGGGGAGAGAACCCACTGAGACTAAACAGAGGGTGACCATTTCAGAGACTGTGATAATCGGCACTGATTGTACTTTTCAGGTATTCTTCAGCATTAGCTGTGACAGCATTACAGGCACTTTTAAACACTGGCACTGTACACAACTTTGCGCTCCAGAAATGTATGTTCAGGCATTTATTTAAGTACTTAAAGAGGCTTAATGGAACGCCCAGTGTTTTTCTACCTAATCTGTCTGTACTCTCTGTAACTTAAGGTCAATCGCTACAGTCATTTTGAGCCATCTCATTTATAGTAGGAGCTAATGCACAGATGCTTCAGTTCCTTTAATTACAGAAAAGCGGGCGTGGGTCGTGAGTCAAGAGCAGTCATGTTGAATTACAGACGTAACATTTAACAGAACCTGTGACTGACAGTATTTACATCAATAGACGAAAGCTTCTGTGCTCCCACTGTAAAGGTACATTAGGATTTATAGATGTGTGCATGGAAGTAAGAGAGAGTGAGTGTGTGTTTTATGCATCCATAATAGATGCCATGCTGTGATTAGCATTCCTGCTGCCGTTTGCGCTGACTCACTGTGGAGTGTAGCTTCTCTCCTCGCTCTGGAAATCAATAAGTATCCATCTGCCGGCTCTGGAGAGCAGCGTCCACTGCTAATGTGAGAGAAACCCTCTGTACTCGCTCTCCCACACTCCCACACAGTCCCACGCCTGCATATAGGCCTCGACTTTGCTCCATAGTCATTGTCTGTCTGCCTGTCTGTCTCTTACTCTGTCTTTCTGTGTGTCCCTCTCTCTTGCTCTTTGTTTCTCTCTCTCTTCATCTCTCCCTCCCTCCCAGAAATTCACTCTGTTATTAAGCTTTAATCGGGTTTTCGTCTGACACCACCTCCTCCACTTCTGTCCTGTAGAGCCGTGCGCCCCCCACTTCCCGCCTGAACAGGAAAGGGGGCTTTTGTCTTCCGTCACAGGTGTGGTCTCAGCAGGAAATGAGCCTGTTGACGGACACACCTGGCCATATCCCCGCCAGGCAGAGCAGGAGGGTACGAGGGGCTTGAGTAGATGCATGTGGGGGGAGGGAGGTGGATGCATATGGTGTTTGATGCTTTTATATTCTTTGGAACAGTGCTTGAGGTCTTCTGTGACCCTCAGATGTCCCTTGTGTCCCTCAGTCACATTCAGTAGGGCTGGCATGAAAGACATTTTACAAGCATTATTTTTCCTATACTTTAAAAGTCCTTCAGGAAGCCTGGAAAACTGTTCCTCAACAGAACATTAAAAATACAAGAAAGTCTGGCTTTTTGGAAGCAAAATATGATGAAAAAACAGTTTTATATTGTGAATATTCAGTATTATAGTTTCTGGAGTACTGATGTTGCACTTTAAAGTTCCACTCTAGCAGACCTTCACCTCACTACTGCAGGAGAATGTCTGTTCAGCACCTGCACAACAGTGGCATTAATAGAGCACATCAAAGTATCAGGGGATCAGAAGTGGATCAGAAAATCCCTACAGCCCAAACAGCGGAGTCCTAATTTCTACTAGCCTTCGCCCTTATTAATAAAACAGGTCAGCAGGTCATCAGAGATACGTTTCTGTGGATTCTGTAGTGTTTTTCATGCTGATTTCAGATCTGTGTGTAGTTTTTCCTGCAGGTACAGTGTTTGTGATGAAGCTAGTTCTATACTGCATGATAGTTGGTATAATGATGATATAATAATCATATGCTGAGTGTTTGTGAAGAAACAGTGGGAGCTGACTGACTCTGATCATTATATCTATGCCACAGTGTGGTTTAATAAAAAACTATTGCAAACCTAATATTACTCTAACCATTCAAAAAGTTAATGTAACTAAAAAAAAACAGTATAGAAGAATGTGTTGTGGTTTCTGGTGGTTACAAAAAAAAACAATTGTTGACCTGTATTATTTTTTAATGTGTGTTTGGTCGCTTTGTGCAAGCAGCTAACTGTTGTGAAACAAACGAACAAAGACAAGAAATTAGAAAACAAAAGTGTTGCTCATTATGTTAGTCAGGCTCATCCCAGAAGGCAGGGAAAACACCTGCTACTTTACATTGCAGTGTATCTGACACCTGAAATGAGGTCATTTGTTTGAGATTATTGCAGTATCGGAAGTCCTTTCTGCCTCCAGGGCAATAACAAGGGGGCAGATGGGGACACACACGAACGCATGGTGTAATTTCAGGCCTTCAATGTGTTTCTGTTCCGCACCTTCACATGTGTGCAGAGGAGAAGGAGAGGACTGTGTGTTGTAGTGGAGGCACTTCATTTCATTGATTTAATAATAGCCTCAAATTGTTAGTTGTGGGAAACAGTTGTGTTGCTCTAGAAATAAGTGATATTACAAGTGCTAGTCGCCTTATTTAATTTTCAATAGTACATGACTGTACAAAAGACTAAGTAGTTTGAAGTGAACGTCATCATTTTTCTGACCTGTATTATGACTGCGGTTTAAATAACATGTTTTTAAAATGAGGATCTGTCCATTTGTTCAGATTTCAATAGAGAATTATTATTTTAGCTTTTTTTAATTTTTATTTTAAGAAAAATCACAATCACTCTCTTATATGTACATTTTCGTGAATATTATTTATTTTCAAGAAGTTAAGAAAAGGATGCTTTTGATGATTTAATACTTTTAGAAAGCTATGGGAAGTCGATTGTTTATACATGCAAACATCCAGAAAGGAATGTTCTCGCTGGTTTTCGCATAATAAAACGGCAAAGGGGAAAGATTACACGAGCCGATATCAAATTAAAACTGAATGCTAGGAAGCAAGTTGCCAAGCCTGCCAAGCAAAAAAACCCAGAAATAAACAAAAATAAATCACTGAATATTTGTTCTTCCTTTATTTGAATCTATAGTAACTATTTGGATGTTTTCTCATTTGTACCAGGCCATGTGCTGCTTAATCGTAGGGGAAACACTGAAAATTCAACCCAGTGAATTTCAATTGGAATTTGGATTAAAAATTTCAAATGCTTTGCTACTGAGCTGGACCGCATTGTCGTATCTATTAAAATCTAGACAGGTTGGGAACATGACGGTGAATTGGTCAACATGCTATTTCTAGCAAGAACATACATCTCGTCATGCTTAAAAAATAAATGTGACTTAAAATGAATCAGGACCTCATCATTTAGGTCCAAAATAGCAACAAGGTGTAAAAACAGTGTATTTTTATCACTTGGTAGTGAACTACTCCTTCCATTTCGTCATTAATAAAGTCATGAATGATGTCATGCTGTGATTAAGCTACAGGCTGTGTGCCTGTGGAAGCCTGGCAGCCCTGTGCAGTGTATCATACACGCATTAAACGCACTGTGGATTTGACCCACGGACCTTCAGCATGTTTCATTCCTGAATGTTGCCATGGTTACCTAGATCAGGTCTCATTTCCTTTTGTTTTAGTTCTGCAAGGGGATTTTTGCATTGACTCACTGTCGCACACACACCACTCAGCTATGCTGATTCCAGTCCCCTGCATCTTTTTTTTTTGGTTTGTTTATACATACTGTTGAGTCAACTAACACTCTGGTTTCCTGACTATTTTTGGGAGAATGGAAAAGCTAGTTTGCCCAACAAGCTCCATTTTGCTGGCTGCGGTCCTTTTTGAAGCTAAATTGGGATCAAATGAGTGAGTTTACAAAAGACCACATGGTGGGCAACTTGCTGAGAAGTCTCTTTGTCATGCAAGACACACATGCACATACACACTCCGGCTGCCATGCGGACAGACGGCTCACACATTTGTGCCCCAGTGTGCAGCTGTGGTCTTTTTCTTTTTTTTTTGTTGTTTCACTCACACACAGGTTTGTTTTTATACAGTGACGGGACGCAGAGTGATAAATCTCCTGACTTTGTAGGTTATCCCCTCCCCCCTCCCCCAAGATATATTTGTACTGAAAAAAGTACAAGAAATACACACTTGCTCAGAGATTTGTGCTTTGTCACTTACCAGCTGGGTTCTGGATATGAAGAATGTGTGGGTGCAGAACTGTGTGTTTTATTTGACTCGTAATTATCTGCCTGTCAGACGTGTGTAGGTCGACTGTGAAAGCCAGTCGTCTACTCACTCAACCCTTAAATCAGTTAGAAATTACAAATTTCAGTTCAAACTGTAAGAGGAGTCTGGTCTGGTTCTTTAATAGAGCTCTCTCTGTGTGTGGGGGGGTATAATTCAAAGGATGTGTACACACACACACACACACACACACACACACACACACACACACACACAGCTGCCACTGCTCATGCTTGTGATTTGTGTGTTTTCTATGTGCACATGTTCTGAATCCATTCCGACTGGTTCAGTGTGCTACTCTCTCATTTGCAAATGGTCATTTAGGTTCTATATCAGTTATGAACTCTGTTTTCTCTGTCATTTTGTGCCCAGGTTGCAGGACTAGTGCTGGCTGGTGGACGTTTGTTTTGAGCTGACTGTCAAAGGAGAAGCCTAAACCAAAGGTAGGCCATTTTTCATTCACTAACTTTGGTATCTGAGCTACATTTATGTAGATGTAGGGATCTATTTTGGATGATCTCATTTGGTTTATCTCTCATTCTAAGAGCCTCAACTGAGCTTGTCATTCTAAATATGACTTGGTCTAACCAAGTCATATTTAGAATGACAAGCTCAGTTGAGGCTCTTAGAACTTGAATGCTATGGTGTCAACAAGTATACTAGTTGATTAATAGCCAGCTGACTAGCATAGACAATAATATGTCTTGAATGTCACCAACCAGGGCTGGTCATGCTCCGTGTCAACCCACAACTACTAATAACGTGACTGACTGGTGTCCAGAAACACTCTCGGACCTATAAATATCCATAAACCCCTTTTTGTGTTCCTGCAAATATATACATAAATGCCACACATCAGTTTTTGATCTCCCTGATGAGTAAAAACCAAAGTAAACTTATATACATATACAGTGTGAGACCAGGCAACATGACCAGGCAACAGAAAACAAAAAGTCACATGCAAAACGCATATATAGATAAACTATACATATAAACTCTAAACTAGAGGTAATAAATGTACAATTTAGCACAAAGGGTCATTTTTCAAACCCAAAACTTCAGCAGTGAAGTGGCGAACAAACAGAATGCTGGAGTGCAGCTGTGTTCCTTATATGCGTAAATGATGAGCAGCAGTTCAGTGTAAATATACAGTCGATCGATGAAAGTCAGTAATTGTTCAAGTGCAAATGTAACATGGATGTGTTTTGTGCATGTAGCTGCATGTGCATCGTAAAAAAAGTGAAGTAAAGTGCAGTGGTGGAATGGAAAGCTGAGTCGGCTCACAGTTCAGGTGTTTGTGTGTAAGTTCGGGGGAGAGGGCAGGTAGTGTGTTGAAGGAGAAGCTCAGTGTGAAATAGACCTGGGGTGTATTGAAAGGAGTATGATTTTTTTTTTTTGTCGTGTACCCCACCTTCATTCGTCCCCCGCATTCCAAAACGCAGCGCTTTTAGTCGATGCTAACCTCAAGGCTCTACTAGGCTGATAATGCCATCGCTTGGGGCATCTTGTAGCCAGTGCAGATAAATGGCTATTTTTACACCATTAACAGCCTCAAAGTAGCTCCACACTTCATTTCTAGAATTCTGAGGGCCCTGACATTTAAAACGAGACTTTGAGAACTTTGAAAGTACACAGGTAGTGTATTAACAAGCTTTTGAGGTTGAAAGCTCTCACAAAGTCTGGCTGATTGGGTTTCCAGATGGGACCAATATCAACCCTGCAGAAGCAATTTTCTCTACCCAGTATTCATGGATTGTAGTGCTTAAAATATCTAACTTTATCCCAACCCAAGTAACTGTATAATTACATGAGAATAATCAAAGAACTCCTGTTTCAGTTAGTGATGCAGTGATTTTGTTGTAGTTTCCTTAAACCGGTCGCAGTATAAGCCTTATCAGCTTTTTTGCCCCTTGTAAGAAAAAGTTCTGCTCCAAAGCTACCACAAAAACTATGTGGAGGCCACTTTTCCAAAACCATTGTAAAGATCAGGCAAACTGTGTAAAAAAAAAAAAAAAGCGCAAAAAATCCATAATCTAATAATAATAATACGTCGTCATGAATCTACATTATTAATAATCGGCTGTCATGGGACCCTGAAATGACTGGAAATGCTATGCAGTATTTAAGAAAACAGCTTTCTCTTCTTGTGGAAATATGCAGAATCTGCCTTGTAACTGTGCTGTAAGTGCGAGATGGAGGTGCAGTCTTGGAGCAGGATTGATTTGATCTCGTCTGTGCGGCGCAGAATGGTAAAAATAGCTCAAAGTAATGGCAGGCAGTGTGAACTGAGGTGCTGTGAAATTCGTCAGAGGAGATTTAAAAAAGAGGGATGAAGTCATTAGCATAATGCCTCTTGATTCTCGATGTTGTGAAGCACCATAAAAGTCGTGTCATCATGCAGTGTGAAGTATCTGGACCTGTTTCTCATGTCTTGGAGGATGAGAGACCAGTAAGGACTGGAAACGGTCAGGGATAAGGGATTTCTGATGCGTTTCAGTAGCTTAAAATAGCCTTATGTTGAGTGTTAACGCTAACTGGGTGGATTCATCTGCATACCATCATGTTTCCGAGTGGTCTGCCTGAGCGGCAACCAGGGATGGACCAATCCACATCGTTTTCAGTTCCGATTCGATGTCAATACTACCGATACTGACACAGATTTTGATAAAAGGGCTCTTTTACTTTAATAATATGTTTATTAATGTTTGTATTGTGTCTAAGGTTAGGTCATGTTTTTATTCTTGAGGATGTGCATGCTAGGATGTTTCCAGCATTCCTTTGGAATGCATTTAAATTCAAAGCCTTTGTGTAGATATTTTTGCCCTTTTCTATATTTTGATCTTCGCTAGTTCTAATAAGAAGCACACAGCAGAATGATGGAAATGTCCTAGCATCCACATTCTCAATCTAAACATGTTAGGGAGTTGCCTCTGCAATCTGAAGGATGTGGGTTCAAATCCCAACTGCCAGTGGCACCACTGAGGTACCCTTGAGCAATGCACTGTCCTCATACGCTGCTCCCCAGGAGCCCCTCATTGGTGGCAGCCCCCTGCTTCACTCTGTGAATGGGTTAAATACAGCGTAACTATAAGAGAACACTTTACTTTTATATGAATAGAACTAGACAAAAATGTAATGCTATGAATGTTCATAACATACAGAGGAACCCAGTGGGGGTATATAGACGTGGCTGGACAGAGTGAAGCTGGGTTGTGGTGGAGAGAGTTCAAAAGTGGGATGGGGTACAAGCATGTGATACGAGGACTTGGGTTTTTAGGTTAACGCACAGCTTAAGTGAAAACATATGAGTTTCTGTAGACCCCCAGAGAGCAGAGCATGGAGTGCAACGGACCGACTGGAATTGTCCTGGAAATCTAGGCCTGTAATGTGTGCTCTGAAAAATGGCCCCGTCTTCCAGCCTTCATCTACAAGCTGTACTATTAATAAAGCATTTTAAAGTACGTTCCGACATCTTCCGTTTGTTCACAGCGCGAGCCGTTTCAGTCTGAGTGCACATCAGGAAGGTCTACTCCAATTTTTGTCAGTGTCATATGCTTAGGTTTCACTGTTTCACATGAAACTTCGGCAAAAAATATCAATCAGTGGCAATAGCTTCACAACTGTTTTGTCAAAAATGATCAAATCTGTCTGGAAAGTTTTTCTTAATATGTGCATGATAGTCATGCACCTGTTAGATGCCAACTTCCCATACAACATTTATAATTTCTGGCAGTATGGATGTCAAACTAGCGCCCCCTGGGTGCAGTAGCTTGACAACTGTTTTGCCAAATTGATCAAGTTTGTGTGGAAAGTTGGCCTCTAACAGGTGCATGAAAAACTTTGATCAGGGGCAGCTAAGGCATTCGCCCTGTGATCAGAAAGTCCAGGTTCGATTCCCAAGACCGCTAGGGACCACTGAGGTACCGTGAGCAAGGTACCGTCCCCACACACTGCTCCCCGGGCGCTGTGTTCGTAGCTGCCCCCTGCTTCACGTGGTGAATGGGTTAAATGCAGAGGAGTATTTCGTGCTGTTCACGCTGTGTGCTGTGGTGTGTTCACGTATGACAGAATGGTCACTTTCCCTTCATTTTCACTTTCACTAATATGTGCAAGGCCCTCATGCTCATTACGATTCATTTGTAAGGTAGCATTACCTAGTAAATCACGGCAATTCAAAAATCTGACCTTTTATTAGCCAGTATGTTGACATTAGGTTTCAAACTTCACTACCAAATACCATGAAATTTCATCCATAGGACGAGCTGTAACTGACACATTCCAACATCTCAAGAACTGCTTAAGCTTTTTTGAAATGTATTAAATTTAGCAGACAGCAAAAGTCAGCTAGCATATGTGTAACTGGCATAATGTTGTAGGCTCATACATACTCTTCAAAATTAATACTGACTTTAAATCGTTATTCAACGTTTACACAATGTGAAAGCAGATTTTATTCAAAGTGTGATTTTACATTATCAGTGTGTTTTCTTGTATTTTGGTTTAAAAAAACACTATAAAAAGACACTAAGTCATAAAAGCACTGTAACACACTTCTCATGGCTGTTACTGTTTTAAGATACCTCGCCGAGTGACGCGGCACCCATGTCCCACTAAGTGGCTCGGGACAAGGGCTCCTTCTTTTCAGAGCGGTAAATAGTCCTCAGCCAGCTGCCAGTAAGGGTCGGGGGTCATGGACCAAGCGACAGCGTGCTGGTCGCCACAGGCTGTTTAGGTGGAGGCTGTTATTTTTTGTTTTTGTAGCTTGACATTCTCAGCTGCTTCAAGTGGAGAGGAGTGGGGCAAGGCCTCCGCATCACTGCCGCCAACA
>JBBJLR010076680.1:0-10814 GCA_037577145.1 Brachypetersius gabonensis
TAAAGTTAATGGTGATCAAAGAGCTTTCATATCAGTTATATAAACTTAAAGCATCAGAATCGGCATTGGTATCGGCCAATCACCATGACAAAAAATCGGTACTTGGTATCGGTGGCAAAAATCCTGATCGGAGCATCCCTAATTAATACACTTGTAATCAGAACCTCAAGCAAAACCTCTCAACATTACTAGATTGACTGCATGAGAAAATTACATGGTTACACAGGCTGACATAATCATCGTTTCTTGTGTTCTCATACTTGCTGCAAGCTTTCATTACAGAACTTTTGTCATGAAAACAGCCTCACTATTTGTCTTCAACAGCAGTGGAAGCCCAAGTACGTACTTTAATGCTTCACCTGACATTTCGGCACGATCTGTACAGTGCTACCTTTACAGCCAGATAATACCAGGTCTCCTGGAATATCCATGATTTTTTTTGTCTGCACAGAAAGCAAGAGCATTACAGTATTCACGGAAAAAAATAGACTAGACAATGCAGAATTTACCACTGCTCAGCATTAACGTCAGATTTTTCTGTGCAGTGCATCTATTATTTGCCCTGCTTGAAGCTTTCAAATTTTCACGTGTAATGACAGACCTCCAGCACAGATGCATTTCCTGAATTCTCTGTGTCTATAATCTTCCCAAGTTCCTGTTTTTCTGCAAGTACAAATACTCAGGACTGATTGCAAGAGGTGAAAATAGCAGAATGACGTCAAAACCCCACTGATGAATCCAAATGGGAAAGTAGCACTAAATTTGTCTGGTAACACTTAGCGAGGCTAAACAAGGCACTGAAGAGCGCGTGAGTGTTATGACATATTTTACACCATCACAGTGTATTTTAACACCTCTGAATTGAGGTAAAATGATCAACCAGGTCCATCTAAAAATCCACAAGAACAGCTAACAAGCAAATGAGCAAGGAAGCTTATACCCACTAGAGGCTGCACTGACTAGTCAAGCACTGAAAGCTGTAGCTGAAATATAGCCTTGTAAGCTGTATGTTGACTGACATGCAAATGAACCGCTCCAAGGCTGTTGTTTCAGTGTGACATTGCTGCTACAATAACAAACACATATGCACTGGTCGGCACACACTCAAGGATGTCTCATTCATTTATACCAATGGCTTTACTTCAGGAATAACTTTTTAAATTAGGTTATTATACACTATTTTCACGCTGCACAGAATTGGATGCACAGGGTAGTCTGCAAGTCAACTAACAGATCCTCGAATGGGTGCTCTGGGCAGCATGTCAACCGTTCCAGGTTAATGCCTAAAATACAACAGCAGAAAAAACTGTAGCATACACCAAGAAGAAAAGTAGAGAAAACAGCTAAACAGTACTTCACTGTAGGATCTTGATGATTTGTTTCACGCAAGTTGATTCAGCATGACTGAAATCATCAACACAACACGGCAATGGTAGCATGCATACCACTGTGTGCACGTCACCACCTTGTGAGCTAAATTAAGTCTGGATCGGTAAGTTTTCTGCATTGAGTACTGAGTGATTTAGATGTCACTATTTTAAAGACACAACGCAAGCTTGTTCTTTAAGAATACAAATATAGTAGTAAACAATTTTATATGAATTTCCCTTCATAACGCAGTTTCTTTGTTAATGTATTTGTGCTTCTAATTAAAGCTTTGTATAAAACCAATTCCTGTGAATGCGCTGAAATACAGTCTTGTACGCTGTAGGTTTGTTTGACCTGCATGTAAAATGACCAAACAGAGCCTGTCGGTTCAGCAAGTGCATCAGTCTGCAAACACAAAAGGATTTCTTGTTTATTTACTACTTCTACCAAAGGTTATAAAAAAATTAGCAATGACTAATTCAGTTGATTAATAAAAATCAATAAGCACCCCTGTCAAAATTAGCATCGGCCAACTGTATGCCAAGTTTTCGTCCAGGTTTTTAGATAACACAATGTACAACAGTACTGGGAGTAAGCCAAGTAAGCAAGTCTATGAGACTGCTCAACAACTTTGTTTGAGGCAAATGTTTGATGATTTATGCATGCAGTTGCATGCATGATGCTAATAAGCCAGCTAAAATTTCCACTGCTTGTTAGATATGTTGGGACTACAGCTCCAGATTTCAACAAAAGAAGCAAACTTCAGATGCTAAACATGTCCAGTCTGATTAACTACATTTGGGGGAAAGGAAAAATTGGCAAGAGATGATTGAAAGGAAAAAAAATCAGATTCAAACCCTCAACTAACTGTGCATTTTCTCTGAAGTACGTTTTATCTCTGCCCATCTGAGATCACACAGCTGTATGAACCACATGTCTGAGAGGGCAGTGTTGATGAAAATAACAGACTTTTGCTTCTTTTTAAATGGCATTGATATGGAGTCCACAACACTGCAGAGGCAAAAAGAGAAGTTCAGACAGTGTAAGCTTACAAACCTCCACTTATGACCCGACTGCATGCGCTGCAACAATGCGATCTTTGTTTTGTGACACAGCCCTGCTAGTTAAGAATGGAGATTATTTTACCCTTGGAGAAAAAAGCTGGACTAGAGAGAGGCGCCCTGGGAATACATAGAGCTTGGAGGCCGAATTGTAAAAGATAAACATACACATTTTGGGCTTTTTAAGAAGAAATGCTTGCGTCTGCATGGCAGGTGGTTTGTTACAGGTACCAGACAGGAACCCGAAATCTCAGCGGGAATAAAAGCGACAGCCTCAATTGTGTCAATATTACAGTGTCAGCATTACTACGCTAGTTGTTTCTGTTGTAGCATGAGTAAGTAGGGACTGCAGCAAGCTGACGAGGAAAGGATATGAACTCGATCCAGCTTTTTTTTTTGTTCAACCTACTGCTGAAGGACAGTCTTTTACAGTATTGGATTCAGTTTCTGCGAGGCTTAATATGGCTACTCTAATGTATCTAACCTGATATGTCTTGCCAAACAAATGCTCTAGACAAGAACATTCCTGTAAAAGTAATTTATGTGACTTTCCTTGGGACTGTCCTAGGACGCATTACCTAAGAACAGATCACAGTACCTCACATATAATACACTCATAACCACGGTTTATAAAAGTCCAGAATCTCAATGCAAATACATATAAACAGGGGATAACACCGGGCCAACACGTTGCAAATGCACGGTCCTACTGTACAACTGCAAAATGCATTTTTACATAACAGAGCTAGTTAAAATACTCCGGGCCTTATGTACTAAGCTTTTCGTGCCAGTTTATTCTGCTCAAGTGTTGTGAATAAATCTGCCACATGAGCTTAACATCGGTTTATGGACTGTGTGGATGATAAAAAGCAAAATGCATGTTTTGCATATGTATTTGAGACATGGCTCTGCAAAATGTAGGCGGAAATGTTAATTTCCGTACCACTGTATGTGATCCACATGTGCAGCCCACGCATGTGCACTAGCATACTCGGCCCTGACCATTCATGAAAGGGGTCAAGGAGACCAAGAAAGGATGCAGAGAAACAAAAAGTCTGTAATAGTACTGGTGGCCTGGTGGTTAGGGATTTGTCTCTGCAATCAGAAGGCTGTGGGTTCAAATCCCAGGACTGCCGATAGCACTACTGAGGTTTCCTTGTGCAAGGTACCGTCCCCACACACTGCTCCACCCGGGCGATGGTTCCTGGCTGCCCGCTGCTTCGCTTGGTGAATAAGTTAAATGCAGCGAACAGTTTTGTGCTGTTTACACTGTGTGCTGTGCTGTGTTCACGCATGACAACTGGACACTTTACAGCCTTTACAGTGACACTACAGTAGTACTTAAGTACTAAACTATTACAAAGTACAAAGTGCACCCATATGGTAAATGAAGCTCATGAAATGACAATGGACCTTATATACAAAGTAGGTATATACAAAGTACCTAATGCAAATTGATGTTGATCTATATTTTGAATGATTTACAACTGGCCTTTGGTACAGCAGAAGTAAATCATTGCAGATTTATGGAGTTTGGGAGACATGCTTATCTAGAGCAACTGATGGAGAACTTGTGTTTTAGGAGTTTTGCCCAAGGACTCTTACTGATACGGCTTAAGGCTTCTTACCCAGGCAGGGAATATAAGTCTAACAAATGGACACGGCCAACCACCGACGACTGCTGATAAAGCACTGTTTAGTGGTTTGTGTATTCTGTAACACTGCTACTCTACCTGATGCAGTGCTTAATGTTGTTCTCTCTGAATCCCTCAATACATTAGCTCCCATTAAAACTAAAACAGTCTCCTTCTCCACTTCCTTCCCCTGGTACAACAGTGGACTGCACCTCATGAAGCATGCTTGTCATTAACTTGAAAGACTATAAAAGAAATGTTGTGTTTGGCCTACCTTTTCAGCCTCATTAAGAGTCCCAACACTAATTATCATCTTTTCTCGACAGCTATTTAAACCCCTGGAAAGCATTGTGGCTGCTCCATTCTTTTCTACATTTCTTTAAAAGTTTCAAAAATCAATAGCTCTTTGGTGGTCTCTCTCACCAAAAGTATCTCTTTTTCTGCTCTATCTGCTCTATTGACTGCAACCCAAATTCCTTCTGTCTTTATCCTTTTAACCATCATCGCTATCATTAATTCTTCTACAACCTACTCCCTTGACCCTCTCCCTACCCCCATAACTAAAGCTTATCTGCCTGCTTTGGTCCTTCACCTCACTTCCCTCGCTAATCCATCACTGCTTCTTGGCCAGATCCCCATTGTCTACAAGATAGCTCAAAACACCTGGCCTAGATACATTAAAACATTTCTGATTTTCCATTCCAGTCAAAACTCTTCAGACAAGCTGCAGATAATCAGCTCGAGGTTTACCTAGAAACCAATAATCTCTTTGAACCTTTCCAGTCATTCCACAGTACAGAAAAAGCACCGGTCAAGGTTGTTACTGCCCTCCTTGCGTCTGTAGATGTTAGTGCTTTTAGCACTTACTATTGATTTAAAGGGCACATATCATATTAACTTGTTTTGTTTTTAACTAAAACACAGAATTTAAAACATTGTAAAGCTTAGTATCCACTTCCTATTCCTATGTATGGAAGCAGGTCTACAAAACATTTTTAAGTCATTGTTTTCATTAGGCTACAAACACAAAACTATTTAGTTTATAGCAGATTAGGCACCCACACCCTTCCTCACACCTACTCATGCTGCAGTTATAACGAGTATCTCAGTCTGGACTGCGTTTTGAAAGAGCTGCATCACAAGACAGCCAATCAGAACAGTGGTCATTTACACATTTACAAATGGAAAGGCACAGTAACAAGAACATCTGGTTTAATTATAAAAAATGGTCCCTAAAAAAAGAGAAGGTATGTAATTCTACCTACTTGCAGAAGCTGCATGAGCTGAGCATTGTTGACTCTGTTACAGACTACGCAGTTTCTTAAAGGGTTCAGTCTTTGGTCTTCTCTTATTTTTGATGTCCGTACTCCCTCTTGGACAGCTCATATGTTCTGAAGAAGATACTCAAAACTAAATGCAATAACAACCCATTCATTCCTTCCTGCTGGGTCCAAATCTGCCCTTAATAAAGCTCGTTTTCTGTCAGTGATGTTGCTGTGTCTCCTTCCTCTTGGGTTCCTAATCTGGGTGTCATTCTCATCTTGACCCTTGATTTGATTCCCATGTTAGCTTCTTTGTTCCACCAGACTAACACGGCTAAAATTAGACCGTGTCTCTTTCAATCTGCGCCTGAAACTCATCTATGACTTCATGACTTGCTGCTTGGATTCTTAGGCTTAGCCCTTCTCCCCCTCACAAGCTTCAGACAGTCCAGAACTCTGCTGATCGACTTCTGACTTACACACAGTCACACCACTACATTTTACTGCAAAATACTGCATTCAGTTTAAAGTTAAAGGACCTTCACAACCTCAATCTTTCTTATCTGTAAGATCTTCTTCAAACCTTCAAACCTACTCATACACTCATATCTCCCTCAGCTAGACTGCTCACTATCCACTTTTTCAGCTTTCACAGCTTTTTCTCAGTTTGATCCTTGTCCCTGGGACTCTCTTCCCTTATTCGTCCAACAGTCCAACCCTCTCTCTACATTCAAATGCAAATTGAAAACATCTCCATTTTCCTTCCTCACTATTGAATTATCCAAAACTACGTCCTCTATGATGTTATCTCCATAAGTCCTGTAGAATGTTATCTATTCACACATTATTGTGTCTTCCTGTTTGTTTGTCTGATGTGTACTCAAGAGTGGATCCTCAGAGTTGAAGAGGTTAAAGTACATATATTAGACACACAGACATACACTAGACATACACACTACACATACAACTTACATTCTACTGATTGAATAATCAGCACGAATCACAAATCCAGCCCTGTATGTCATGCCTCACTCATTCTGCCTCTAATTCCAAGTCCTATTGGTAGACTGTAGGTTAGTTTCATTTAGTTAATTCAAAATATAGTACAAACATCAAATCATAAATGTCAGTAATCAAATGGGACCCTTGGCTGTATTCCACCCCTAACCCATACTTTATTCAATTAGTAGAATGTAAATTGTGTGTGTAGTGTGTATGTATAGTATATGTCTGTGTGTCTAGTATATGTACTTTAACCTCTTCAACTCTGAGGATCCACTCTAACTTTGTCCTAAAACGCACGGAGAGTTTGTTACGAAGCAATAATGCAGCTATTGTTCGGAGTTTGGCTTCATGTTACTGTAACTACATGGTATGTGACCTGTAAAAACAGCAGCACAGATACTCCCACAGTGAGTCATACAGTCAGCCCCAGGCTTGCTCTGGAGTGATGCAAGCCGTAACGCAATACGTCTACAGCGTGTTGAAAATTCATATACTGTGCCTGTGCACAAATCTGATCTGACAGTTGGGTGTCAGGGAGCAGGATGCTGGGTGAGCTCTGGGTTTACTTTGGTTATGAGCTCTCAGATAAACACCAAGCGCTTTCTAAACATGATCAAGATCAAGACAGTTTCCTTGCGATCTCAACATGCAGGAGAGATATGTTCTGATGAAAATGAAAGTTGTCAGATTCGCCACGGCACATTTCATCCCGTGGGCAGCTCATTTGAGTTATAGTGACATGTTTTCACCATATTTATCTCCATGGATAAAGCCGGATCAGGTGAGATATTGAAGAGAGTTATAGTGGGATTTGAGCAGTGGCCTACAGAGCATTCCAGCATTGACCAAATATGCTCAAAGGCTTTGATGTCAAGCAGCAGCATCTTTAGGACCAGTGAAGGGCTAGAAAGTTCAAGCTACATTGTTATAATTGCATATGCACACAAGTGCATCGATGCTCAGAAAATATATAATTTAATGCTTTTATTTCATAAAAAAATACTGTTAAGTCAAGTTTACTTGGGATTTTTCTGCATTTTAGGTCCAAAATCTATTGAATGGACATCAGAAATAACTATTAAACAGTCAGTCAAAACATATTTTAGTACTGCATTTGATACATCCATTTAAACCATTTTAAAATTCTGTACAAGGAGCTTTATACAGCCTGACTCACTTAAGATTTTAACATTAAAATTTTATACAGCACACACTTTAGTCAAATGGACCACTTAAAAACTTAACAGCATTTCCACAGAATATACTGCAGCATAGTGACAAATATTGTAGCAGGCATGTTTCATCTTTATTACAGTGGCTCCATAACAAAGGATGTTGAGACTTTGGTTGATGAGAGTCAGTCCACCAAAGGCTAATTCTAATTACTAACTCTGCCTCAAAAACTCAATTTGCAATGAACTTCTGCCTCGCTGCAATTAAAACAGTTACATTCACCAGTGCAAAAAAAATGATAACAAAAATCATTCTTTGACCTTCATAAATGCCAATAGCTGATTCATCTCTGCTACAAACCCTTGTATGTGCACATCATATTATCTCAGATATAGCTGAAACATATTGACTTCATTCACTCCTTCAGTCTGTTCCAGCAAATTGAAACGTTTTCTATTTCCTAAACGTATAACTGGGAATACTTTAATCCTTCAAAATGCCATAATCTGCATCTTTGACATTAGTCAGAAAATTGCATAATCACCCAATTACAGCTAGAGTCCAGGACACCGGCAACAGCTTGAACAGTTGGTGAGTTTGGGTCACTAGGGAAGTATAATGAAGGAAAGTGTGTGCATGCCTTTTTTACACATACGCATAAACATATACACAACTCACACACGTCCAGCAACGAACAGAACCCCTGTTGCTATCGCCTGGTGGTTTGGTGGCCTCTGCCAGTGGTGTCAGCCCACCTGCTGAGAGGAGTGGGGCTGGTGATCTGATTAAAAAAGACAATGCAGACCACCAGCAGCTGGCCACTACATTACTCCAGCAACAGAGACAGGCATGACAACAAGGGTTAGATACCTCAAAAAGCTGTCACTGATAAAACAGAGGTAGCTCAGCTGTGGGTGTGTATTTGTGTTTGTACATTTTCAGGACAAAATTACCCAGAGGAACCGGGCTAACCTACAAGACCAACAAAACGCTCCTGACTTTGTAAAGTGCTTGCAACAGAAGGGTGGACAAAACCATTTCTTTCTGGTTACTGAGGGTAGAGTTTGTAATGTTGTGAAGGTCGAGGCGAGCAGGATGTAATCACAGGTTCCAAAAGGTTTAACGCTAAAGAACAGGTAGCAAAAACGAAGAGCCCGGGGTCCACAAAAACTACAAAAAAAGAGTAGGAGAAAGGCGGAAACAAAGGGGAAAATGAACAGGTTTAACAAAAACACAAGAAGAAAAACAAGTTTTACAAAGAGCAGAGCGACGAGAGATTTTGCAATGAATCCTCAAACACAGACTGAAACACAAGGGATATTTATACTAATTAAGGAAATGAGAACACCTGGGTAGGGGCGGGGACAGAAACCAGACACAGGTGATCAAGGTGGCTTGGCTAAGTAGGGGGTTAAGACAAAAATGTACTCACAAGGAACAGACATAAAACTGTACAGGGAGAACATTAACAGAACAGGGAGAAGAAGAACAGAACATTACCAAAAGCCAAAAACCAGGGAAAGGACAGGGAGAATATTACAGGATTAGAGTCAGGCTTAGAAAACTATCATCAAGTACATGTAATTACATATGACTCCATATCCTGACACGGTGTAAAAACAAACATGTGTATGTGCTTCTATACACCATCAAGCAACGCACATAAATACACACTTTTGTGAAAACAAAAAAAAACATCTAAGTCCCAGAAAAGTGAGTAACTAAACTAGTTTTCCTACGTAGTCTGTAAGTATGAGGCTAATAGTGGAAGTTTAGTGGAAGTGAGTGTTGTAAACTCAAAATGCCGTATGCTGAGACTGATGTAACTCTAGGAGTCCTTGTATTCACGTATGGCAAATGGACACTTTACACTCATGTCTGGTAAAATGCAAATGTCCTGCTGCTATAAAGACAATTTGTACAGGCATGTCCCCATAACAGTGACAATGATGTTAATGCCTTCCTCAATTTGTAAGGAAGTGTTGCTGCATCAATCAAAATGATCATTTAGAGTATGATCATTCCCAAAACACACTGAAATAAATCTTTTGGCATTTCAGACTGACATTTTGGAATCAATCCCTCAATAAAAACAGGAACGGCTCTGGTGCTGCCAGTGCTGTACATTGATCTGAAGTAATGTGAAGTGTTTTCATAGACAACGACCTGGTGTTTCTTTCTAGCTTTGAGTTGCTAAAAGAAGATACTGCATGTTTCAACAGGGAGATATTATAATAAATTTGTCACAAGGTATGTTTCTAACAGGGGACTTGATTTTTAAGAGCAAGTGTGACCTTGATGTGACAATCTACTAGTTATCACAAACACTTTAATTTAAATCAATAATGTCATTGAAGCAGGAACGTTTAATGAGTCTCTTTGCCCCAAGTCTTGTTTAATTGCTTATGCTACAGTAAATGACTTGCATGCCTGATTGCCTTTAAACAGTGGTGTCTTGTAACAGCCATGACATTTCCAAGATGTGAACTTTACATTGTGCACATGGCACAGGGAAGGCCACTCTTCGGTCTGCATGTTAAATACTGCACTAGTCTGAGGGTCAGAGCACATCAGCTGACACCGGAGGGCAAGGAGGGGATATGAAAGGGCTGTTTGAGAAAAGGATCATGCACAATAAATCATTATAACCTCACTACCTTGGCATACAGAAGGACTCAGAAGTCTTTAATTTAATGTTCATTTTTTATTGAGGATGCTCTCATTTGGAACATATGGATCAATAACATTAAGCAATAATATAGACTATGACCAATAAGCAATCATTTTATGTTTTTGCATTGCAAAACCAGTCCACACTATGAGCAAGAAGCACAGCGAAGATAAGACATCACAACAATTAATTTTTTAACCCTTAGAACACAAGCACAACAAATGGTAAATCGTCATCAAAGTCCTTATATGAAAGTTCCTTGGTTTATGTTGGTACTTGAGGTATCAGACGTCATGCTGAGCTTTGGTTGGTGTTCCTAAGTCAGGGAGAACCAAAGTTATTGTAAGTTTAAAAACATGTAATTAATAATAACTAGGGGTGGGTCATATACCGGTAGACACGACATACCGGTAGAAATTTGTCTACCGATAAAGATTTTGGTCTATTGTCTTAATCCCGGTTGAGATCACGTGACGTTGCACGTTAGGTACCGTGATTTCCAGACTATAAGGCACATCTGAATAGAAGCCGCACCAGCTAAATTTGGGGGAAAATACAGATTGTTCCATATATAAGCCGCACCCGACTACAAGCCGCAGGTGTTTTAATGTTTAATTACCGTATATAAGGGTTCCTGCTA
>JBBJLR010076720.1:0-10813 GCA_037577145.1 Brachypetersius gabonensis
ACAGCCAATTGGAATCGTGGGGCGTGGCCAATTAGCATATCTTTTAAACATTTAGAGCTCAACATTTACAGCTCAAACATCCCACATTTAGAGTCGCTGTTTGTAAACATTGCCACTCGAAGACTTGAGACTTGTCTTGGATATATATACTAGTGGTGCTGAATCCTGAGTAGATGGAACACCTTTATCTATGTTCCTTGTATCTTTAGGCACGTTGCAGTCACATTAAAACTTTCGAATGACAAAGATAAGACAGTTTGACAAGCATTAAAGAGCATTTTTGCACCAACGAGGTGAATCTAAGCAAAATATTAAAAAATGAGGGGTGACTCAAGACCTTTGCACATAACCTACACATTACCTGCAGTGAGCTGGCATTTGTAAATCTATTTTTTTTGCGTCTGGATCTTTTTGTGGAGCGCTCCTGTCGCAAAGCCAAGCAATTAACGCAGCCCAAGTGACAGTACAGACTAACAGCTTGGCTGGTCAAGGTGTTTGAGAGCGTGATCCAGATAAATTAGGCATGCCAGGTTAGCAGGGAATCAAATTAAACAGAAGATAATTCATGCCTAATCAACCACCCCCCCAAACCCCCACCCACGTATCCCATTCTGTCCCGTCCCTGGGACTCATTTTTTCAGTGTCGTTTTTATTATTGATGGTAATCCCTAGCGATTTTGATGATTATTATTAATGCCTCGTATTGTTATTAATCTATTCAAATGAAGATTTCACTCATTTACTTTGCGCGAACTCCTGGGTGAATTATCCCGGGTTTGATGGATGGTTGAACCGGCGCCGTCCGTAATTGTTTTGTTTTTGGTCCCCGCTTTCATCAAGCAAATGGAATTTCCAATGGAGGCGAATGACTGACAGAACACAGATGTGAGAGCACCACCCCAACGCCCCCACCCCCCCTTAATTCCCGGTTCTTGAATGCGCCGAGCCTCTGCAGGGCAGTGCTGTAAAACAGATATGCTAATAGACCGTTCGTTCGTCAGCAGAAACCGGTTGGACAGTCCACTTAAGATTCCATCCACTCTCACCCAGGACGGAATCCACTGATTTCTCAAAAAAACAGAAAATGCTTCTTATTACCGCAGTGACTCAGGTAGCGCTGCGAATCAGCCTGCAATATTAGTCCAGACTCAGCGAAATCCGCGTAGCCATGTTCGGTTTGTTGATTACATTTCCTTCCTCATGAATTTTGGCCTTTGTTCACCGCTGCTTTATTTTCTATTTTCTTCTTCATCTTCCCCTTAAGAAGAAGCTTTAAAAAACACTTTTAATCTACAATATTTGCAATCTTTAATATACATTTTGGTATCCCAGATATCCACTTTCCATTACATTAAAAAGGTTTGTTTTAACTATGCTTCTCAGGTGCTATTACACAGTGCTATAGATCTACTGCTGCTATTTTCCTACACATAGTTCCATAGATATTCCTAAAACATTTCCAATGTTACATTACATGCATTTACATGGTATCACTAAACCCATCACCAGGGTTATGCTAGATCCAAAATGTTTCTTGGAACTGTTCCCTCTAGCTGTCTGGAGTTAGTAGAACTTGGTATTAAAGTCCTGGCAAGCGTATACATATATATTGAGACACTATCCAGCTCCTAAAAGTCATTATTTTGGAGATACGAGGTTTTGTCTTGACAGTGATGTAATTATACGGAAGGTAAGTGTCATATCTAGAACCATGACAACCCAAAGAATAAATTGAATGTGTAATTGGCTCCCAGCATAGCTAAACGATTATTATAATGAAGAACCGACTAAATATGGTTCTTCAGAAAAAGTTATAAAAAAAATGAGCTCCAAATTGAGTCAAAGAACTTTTCGCTCTAGCTGGAGTTGAGAGAAGTTGGTGTGAAAGTCCAGGCCAGCATGAAATAAATACATTATGCATTGTGTGTTATGTTTATCCAGACGAAACGTTTGAGATGTTGTTTGAAAGCACTGATTGATGAATAAAGTGGTGCCTGGTGCGTTTACAGGTGCACTCTTTTGGAGATTGATTCAGCCTCTGATTGGTGGCCGTTGGGTTTTGTTTGGATTCACATCAAAGAAAAAAGAAACTTTTCTGCCACTTTTAGACCAAAAAATCATGAAAAAGAAATTCTTCATGACTCTGAAAACTTGATGACTCCAAGATGCACCTCTCCTGACTCAGCTAATTAAAGTCTTAGATAACAAAAACAGCCATTTGGTGATTAAGCTGAATTAGAATTTCTGTTTGTTATTTAGGGCTCACACCCACACTGGGCCATTTGCTGCACAGCGTTAATAATGAGGCGGATGATGAATAATTACTATTGTGAAACACAAAAAGAGATTCCTGTTAAAGGCACCGGATGATTAGTAAGCCTGACTTCAAACCTGGAGACTCCTATACTGGTTCTCTTGACCGCTCATGCATAAGATCCAGTTTCAGCCCCGCCCACTCCATCAAAATTAAATGAATTACATCACTGATATTAGTAGGATGCACATATTTCTATGGTTACATCAATTTCTATAAATAAGCTTTACGCATTTCTATGGTTACCAGGAGCGTTTCTAGGCATAGGCAACATATGTGATTTCCTATGGTAGCCTAAGTACTCGACAAAACTTTGCTAAACCACCCCACCCCCGTTCAACAAAACTTATTTAGAGTGTCAGAATCGGCAGTTATGCCACTGATGGTCTTCTACACCACTGTGCTCACCGACTCTCCAGCTAAAGATCTACCTTCCTGCAAAGATTGGTTCCAAAATAAAGCCTTCTTCATTCCAATTCAGTCAATCAGGGGCTTCTGAAGAAGGATTTTAGGAGCAAAGTTGGTGAGCGCTATGGCCATTTCCATGCTTACAATATGTCAGGATTGAGATTATTAACTGTGTGGCTGTTCTGGTCTGCAAAAGACTGTTTAAAGTCATTTATCTGAGTCGAATGGTTAGGTAGTTTCCTCTGTAAGCAGATAGTCATGGGTTTGAATCCCAACACTGCTGTCATCACTGAGGTTCCCTTGAGCAAAGTACCATCCCCACACTCTGCTCCCCGGGCACCCCTCATCGGTATCAGAACATGGCTTCACTTGGTGAATGGGTTAAATCCAGAGAAAGATTTTCACAATGTTCAAACTGTGTGCTGTAGGGCTGTCATTTATGACTATATGTGCCCCTTTATTAATATTATTTGTTTATGTTCTAAAATATGCTTTTAATAGCATTTACTGCTCAGCTAAACTGGCTTCAAATATAATATTCTCAGACTTTCTACATCTACTGCCATGGCTACATTTCCATTTATACATTGCACCAGTTTCCACTGTTATATTTCATGCATTTACGTGGTAACACTAAATCTATTACCATCGTTAGGCAACACCCAAAACATTAATTGGATCAGGGTAAGAATAAGCTAAAGTGTTTGTGGAGATGACCACAGGCAAAAAAAGCACCAGAGGTGTTATGGGACAGGGGCGCTTCACATCAGTCACACTGTTCGTCCTTGTTAGCCGCTTTTGCTAAACTTTAGCGGTTTGCTCACCTAAATCCTGCACCTACCACACTCCCACACACAGACCCTTTGAGCTGCAGACCCCGATCTGTCTCAGCTGCTCCCTCTGGTGTACAGAGCTCACGTCTAGCTAATAGGCAGCTTCCATCCATGTCCTGCAGCCTCCATTAGCTAACGTTAGCATGAGATGATGTAGCATGAAAGGCCTAGACTGCGATACACTCCGTCTTCCTTTGTCTTTGGCACATGACACACACACCCAGAGGAGCGCGTACATGGACTAGGAGTCCGAGACGACCGCAGTGAAGATGTAAATGACACAGTTCCAGCTGTGCCCCGCTCTTCACATGTGTAAATGTCAGGAGGTGTTATCCAGACAAGCACCACAGACCAGAAGACCCCACCAATGAGCCTGAGTCACAGCAGGGCCACAGCGGGGGAAGCTTTCATAGCTGTGTTGGGTTCCCTCTGTAGCTCATTCAATATTGACTACAGAACGCGTGCTACGTTCTGAAATAAATCAGAAACCAGGCTCTTAAAGGGCTTTGCTTATTCTGCATTTTTCATACTAGCTCCTTGTTCACAATGATTTTAACTGTAGATGGTGACAGACCTAAATACTTTGCTACACTATAGGGACAAAAGTATTGGGACACCTGTTTTTCAGTGTTTGGGATAGGCTCCTCACTGAAGGGCAATCTTACGGCTTCAGCACACCAAGACATTTTAGACAATGCCATGTGGACCAAGTTTGGGGAAGAACCTTTTCTATTCCAGCAGGACTGTGTCCCAGAGCACAAAGCGAGCTCCATAAAGACCTGCTGGAGGAGCTCAGTGTGGAAGAACTAGATTGATCCACACAGAGTCCTGACCTCAACCCCATCCAGCACCTTTGAGATGAGCTGGAACGTAGATTGTGATCCATACCTCAGTGTCTGACCTCATAAATGCTACAGAATGAATGGAGACAAATTTCTAAATTGTTTTATGTCTACCAAAAATAATTAAGTTTGTCAGTGAAAACACAGAATAACTTTTCTTTTTCCTTCTGCCTGTTACATAAAGGTTCAAGTGAATGACCAAATTACAGATACAAATTTTTATTGTATTTTTTGAAAGTATAGCAACATTTTTTGGACACGAGGTTTGTATTTTATTTATTCTTATGCCTGAGATCCACTTTTGCATGATTCACTTTTCTTTATTCTGTTCTACCATCTGACTGATTTCATTACTGTTTTTATAAGATGTATGTAAATGCCCCCTGTTCTCATTGGATGACCTGTAATTTTGCCTCATTCAGCCTTGGTTGAAATGCTCCTTATAACTTCGGCATGAGTGGAAGTGGCTTAAGAGCTGTGTATGCAAATGAGCTTCAATGACATCACAAAAACACGCTGGTCATTTTCTATGCATCTTATTTTCTTTTGCTCATTGGGTAGCGGCATTTTAATGGACTCTTGCCCTTCAGACAGAACAAATGGTTCTTGGCTTAGCTGTATGGTTCTAATGATAGTTTAATTTTAATAGATGCATTTCCATTCCATAATTCTTTGGAATGTCTTTAAACTAGAGGTCATGTATCTTGTCCTCAGAGGGCTGGAGTGGCTGCAGGTTTGTAGCCAAGTCTGTGGCAATGCATCTAAAGAAAGATGCATGAAAAAGCGATCTTAAGATCCTTCCACAAAATACGATGATTGTACAATAACTGAAGGGTTCTTCCTAGAACCCATATTACATATGGAGGCTCTTTGAACGTTTTGTTCCAACCCAATTTGCAACAAAGCTTTAAGGAACACTATTTTAGAGCAGAGGCCCTCAACCACAGGGCTATAGACGGCTAACGATAGATCGGCCTGTGAGTCATTTGGTACTGGGCCGCACAGAAAGAACAGAGTAAAAATACTTATTGATTATCAATAAGAGTCTGAAATATCTTTTATTTTGAAATAAAAAATATTTCATAAAAGGACACGCATTACAGAATTACAAAATTAGCCCACAAGCTAGCAAAAATTATTAGCTGTGTTTATACCAATCCTTGATAATATTGTTTTATATGAAACTGGTCCGTTGAGCAAACGAGGTGCTCATCAAAACAAGGAGGCATTTTTAGAAAAGGGGCGGGGAAGAGGTGTGGCCAAGATTTTAACATTAAATTAGGGTTCACAGGAGGCCTAAATTGGATGCGACTTAACAAGCAGAATGTAACGCATGCTAATTTCCACTCTGCTGTGCTGTTGGTAATCCATCTAATTACCTGTGGATTGAAACTGACATCGCGCACCTCCTGGTACCTCAGACTGAGTCACATTTCTCATAATTGCAGGAACGCAGGAGGTAAAAAAATACAAAAGAGAAAAAAATGGTTTCTCCTGTCTGAAAAACGCAAGGTGCCTCGGGTCCGTCGCTAGGCAGCTGCGCTCTAATCAGAAGGCTCAAATTGAACTGCGGGGGCACAGTTTATCACGGCAAATATGGGCTGGAAATTGCCCCGGTTATCGCCCCCCTCCCAGATGGATGACTCCTTTGACTCAATTTCTGAATAAAATGCCGCTGTTCTGCTAGAAATTAACATCGTTTGCTCTGTTCCCACTGAAACAAGCTGGAGCTTCATGACCTAAAGTCTACAGCGCTGCCTGTCTGTCATCATTACAAGGTAAATCCCCTCCACGTCTCTAGGGGGCGTCTTAATTTTGAGCGTTGTTTTGTCAAAGGGACATTCTGGTCAAGGGAGAAAATGTACTACACGTGTTGTAAACATGTCTCTGTGGCATAAAAACCAAGAAAACCCCCTTCTGATGACGTATCTTGAAGGTGGAGGTAAATATTGAGACAGTGAATGTTTATGGTGAGAATTTGGGGGCGGGGCTTTCACCAACAGGCTGATTTATTCCTCTTCTTCGACGAACAGATGGATTTGCTAGCCTTTAGATTAGCGGTCAATGTTGGGATTTGTTGAGTGCTGGAGGAACTCCCAACAGTTTTGTGATGTATTGGAGTAGTGCATGCTGGGTAATGTAGTGTAAAGATGAAAGAAATCTGTGTTGAGAGTGTGGCCGAGGGTGGATGGAATATTTCATACCATTAATAACATTAAACGTTAGCTTAGGCTAGAATCGCGTAAGAAGACGTGTCTATACAGAACAGCAAGTTTATGGTATTAAAGTAATTTGCGATCATTTCTATTTATTCATTAATTTGAAGATGTTCACACAGTGTAAAAGAAAGCTGGTGATTTAAAATGCTAAATATATGGAGCTATTTATATCTCAGGGGTGCCAAACTCTGACCTCAACACTTCCTCTGGATTAAATTCTGAATCAATTCACTGCATTGCAAACATTTGTTTTTTAAAAATCCTTCACTTAAATACACGCATGTTACACAATAAACACAACACACCAAGCTTCGTGCTTATTTTTGGAATATTTTTAAAAATTTATTTTATTTAAATTATTTTGGATTACTGTGCCTCTGAATTTTATATTACTCAGAGGCAGCTGGTGGCCTAGTGGTTAAGGCATTCACCCTGTGATCAAAAAGTCATGGGTTCGATTCCCAAGACTGCTAGGCACCACTAGGCATAAAGTGGACAAAGTTAAGAGCAGCAAAGTAAAAAGCTGTACAATAGTGTAATACATATACTATACATATACAACCAGGCAGCTGCCGTGTTCATAGCTGCCCCCTGCTTCACTTGGTGAATGGGTTAAATGCAGAGAATGTGTTTTGTGCTGTTCACATATGACCAGATTGTCACTTTCACTTTCTGATCCCAGCATGACTTTTGCTCCATCCCAGGTCCCGACAAACTGGGATAAATCTGGGGGTCTTTGAGAAAATTCAAATTTTACCTCAACTTTAAAGGTTGTAAAAATAAAAACTTTAAAGGTCTGGAAAAGGGGGTTCAAGATGCCTAAATTGGTCGGAGCTTTTAAATCAGTGCTGTGGACATCCCAACCTTTCATGTACGTCTTATTTGTGTTATGTTTACTACTCTATGTTTTCTAGCCATCCCTGTTTTGCTGTACCTTCTTGGATTTGCTGTTTCAGATCTGATTACATTTCTCCTTTGGTCGCCTCAGTGGGACACATGGTTCTTTGGGTTCTTTTTATTGTTTTGGAACATTAGAGTGCTTAAAGCTGTCCTACTAACACTTCAGTTCCCCTTGTGCTACACTGATGTAATCAGCGCTTCACCCATGCATCATAACGTCGACCTAAAAATAAATAAAAGCAAAGCGCCGGGTCAGCGCTTTTTCTCGCTCGGGCGACTTTCTCGCACCTCGTCAGCCCTGACCTATTGCTATGAAGTTTCCAGAGACAGCGAGTGTTTGTTGTTTAGCTCCTATCTCTTAACACCCCACAACACCTGCCTCCCTCCCTCCCTCCCCAACGCGCTGCTGAGGTTGGCGAAGGATGTGGAGCAGCTGCAGGCTCCTCTGGAGACGGGACCTCTGGCACCTTAAGGAGTGGAGTTTCCGTCCCGCTGCTGCCGCGCTTTATTATCGTCCCCGTGCTGCTCCTCTCCTGAAAATGCCTGCCGTCTGAGTTTACTGACCTCATTTCCCTCCCGGCGTTCTGTTTATCCTCCATTTCACATATCTGCCTGGCTCTGAGGGACAAAAACCTCTCTGTGTGTGCTTCTAACAGAAACATAGAAGCTGGACCGTTGGTTTGATGTCCAAAACTAACTCTATGTCTAATGCAGTCGACTAGGAAAAGTGTTTTTTGGCGTTTGAAATTTGCTGCCGGCACCTCAAACAGACTTGCTGAGTTTATACGACCAATTGCTATACAAAGGGTCAAAAGCACAAGTATAGACGTCTGTATGTCTACATATTCCTGAAAGGGGTGCTTCTAATGATTTCTAAGGACTTAGATTAACTTCATTTTTGTTCGACAAAAGGTCAGTTGAAGTTCAGTACTATTCTTATTTCATTATAAAAATTTAGGTTAAAAAAATATGTGATATTCTTAAAATGCTCAAAAGATCAGATGTTTCTTTTCTGTGGTATCTATGGAGAAAGCTCTTCCATTGGTCAGACCTTATAAGGTTAATCAGTCCTACAATATCAGATTTACCACCGATACCATTGGGAAGAGGAATCAAGAAATCTCTTTCTGATCTACAGTGGGGGGGAGGGTATGCTAATTGGCCACACACTGCGATTCCAATTGGCTGTTCCTTAGCAGGGGGCGGGGCTGCGTGCTGTGATCTGCGCTCACCAACATGGAGGATTTGCCTTAAATGATCTTAAATCTAAATATTAAATATGAAAAACATATCTCCACTCTAAATGTGAGACTCCACAGTTAGATGGGGCTCGGTGACCCCTTTCCAACGACCCCTCGAAAACTGTTATTAGCTGAAAACCTCGGACAAAAGTAATGGGACAACAGGGCGTGGTGAACGGTTTTCAGGTCGTTGGAAAGAGTACGAGATATAAATAAATAATTCCATGAAATGAACATGGTTTACAAGTTTTGACTCATAAATCACAGCAGACTTGAGTCCGAGTCAAGTCTCGAGTCGTTGAGGGAAGTCTAAAGTCTTTGTTTGTGCGACTTAAATGCGACTCAAGTCCCCATTTCTGGTGTGTGTCTGATGGTGAGTATGTATTAAGTGGTGAACTGCAGCAGCTCTATGCCAGGACTCTTTAAATATGTCACCGTACAAATGCAACACTCCAGCGCACATATACAGTACATTCATATGTCTGTTACAAGCAGATAGACCATGAAATGTATTTTACAAGCTTCACCTGCCGTGGTTTAACCAAAACATATCCATATCGATATTGTTAGCCTACAGCTATCATTATAATAAAATGACCTAGCTCCAATACTACACATATCTTAATACCACTCTATTATCCCATAAAGGTAATAGAATCATACTTGTATATTTTTCCCTTGTTTCTTTGCCCTGTTTTTTATGTGTGTGTGTGTGTGTGTGTGTGTATATATGGCCTAAAGCGAAGGCCTAGCTCCAATAGTATGAATATATATATATAACCCCTCAGGTATTTCGGAGTTAAAGAATCGCTCAGCAAGTCCATTGTTCTTATTTAAGAGTGTTTCTGCATGATAAGGGCTTTAAAAAAAAATGGGAGCGGAACAGAGTGAGGAACGGTGGGCTTTCATAAATCAGGGAGATCTGCTGGGACAGGAGGCAGATGGAGTAATAAGCTCACCATGCGCTCTCGGTCGCTGCTAGACGAAAAGTGTAACGAAAGGATCTACACCTTTAGGTGAAATGCACCACACTTACTGTGTTGGCAGTCTCATAAATATACATGGGCTTGCACTGGTGTTTTAATTTGATTTGGTTGTCTCGCGCCTCCACATTTGCACATGTTCCCGCGCTCTGCTCTGCTCTCAGGGCAAACAAGCAGGAAAACAGGTTTGAAACTTACAGTCGTTCTGCAGTCTGGCTTCAATAAGAAACAGCCCTGTGTGTGAAGAGCGGCCTTCTTTTTCAACTGTGAGCGCCCATGTTTAGACCAGTCATTTCATCTTTGTGAACAAAGTGTGGGAATAAGACATAATCCCAAACCCAGCACACTGGGTGATGAAAATCAAAGCACTTATTACTGTTCTCTTCACTTAGTTCTGTGTGCAATTGCATCAATTCCAGCTCTCAGCCCTGTTACTGCTGTATCCCTGCATTGAATATTTTATTTTATTTTATTTTTTTTTCCTTTGCTCTAACACACTTGTTCCAACTAATCTGCCTTCCCTTAAAGGCAAAAGAAACATCAGTCAAAGGGGAATTCCATTTGCTTCTCATAACTTCTGCATAATTAAATGGCTCAGATGCGTTATTCGGAGAGGGTTTCGCGTGAAACGCTCCGTTCTGGAGAAATTCAGACTCAGACTTTTTCACAGTAGTGGTGAATGGAACCAGACGTCTGCCTCTGAAAGCTCACTCACAGAAAGTTACTCCTTTAAATGGTTATGAGTGTTCTGCCTGATGCCTAGGGGATCGTTTTACCAGAGTTTTGTGAAGCATTTGACTTCAAACGAAACCCATTCACGTTGGAGGGATACATGCAGGGCATTGTGAAGAAAAACAATCCCTAAAGAAAAGTGATTTGGTGATTTTATCATCAGCAGCATTCATATAAACACTCAGAGACATGTGGAGATTCACTGGAGGTCGAGTGCAGTGCGTTCATTCACCAGCAATGTAAAGAGACCAAACAAACTCTGAAATCTATCTATCTGTCTGTCTGTCTGTCTGTCTGTCTATCTATCTATCTATCTATCTATCTATCTATCTATCTATCTA
>JBBJLR010076731.1:0-10812 GCA_037577145.1 Brachypetersius gabonensis
AACTTCATATTGAGATCTGATGTATCTAATGTGTTTCTTTAAAGTGTTCCTTTAATTTTTGTGAGCAGTGTATATTGAATGATACCTGATATATGTTGAATGAAACCTGATATATTTTGAATGAAAGTAGATACCGGTATATATTGAATGAAACCTGATATATATTGGATGAAACTTGATATGCATTACTCAAAATAAGTTAGGGATATCATGAGAGACTTAGTGGATGTCACATATATGGTGTTTGTTTTACTTCAGACATTTTTGGGATAGGGAGGCAATTGTATTGGGGTGATAGACACACGTCATTTTGTGTACAGGTGTGCCTTATATTGGAGCCAATACCAAAAGACAACCTTTCTAAATGTGGCATAAATTTCAACATTCTGTGGGTATAAATAGCTAGTATTGTCAGTAAGTCATTCCAAGTTCATCATTCAAACAGGCATCGGGTCGGTGGCAGGCAGTCAGGTGTTGCTTGTGAACTTGGTGTGTCTCAAAGTGTCATCAGCAGACTTGCATCAAGACAGAACTACTGGCACAGTTCATGACAGACCCAGGAGTGGAGCCCCACGAGTGACCGACTGCAGCGATGACCAGTACCTAAGGACCTGTGCACTCAGACATCGTTATGCAACTGCCACACAGCTACAGGCCCATTTACAAAATGCGAGGGGTACTAAGGTTACGAGGGAGATATCATAGAACCAATCATCATCCCAAAATTCTGTTAGCACACCCCCAACTTTCTGTTCATGGATGATAATGCTCCACCACATCGTGGCAGAATTGTCACAGCTTGACTTCAGCAAGTTGGAGTGCCTCATATGGTATGGCCTTTAATGTCCCCTGACCTGAACCCCATAGAGCACGACTAGGACCAGTTGAAGCCCACCCCCATGTGACCTGGCAGAACTGCGTGTAGCACTTGTGGAAGAGTGAAACGCATTGCCTCAGAACAACATCATGAGGCTAGAGAGGGGCATGAGACGTCGCTGTGAAAGTGAAATTGACAATCTGGTCATACGTGAACACACCACAGCACACGGTGTGAACAGCACGAAATTCTTAACTCATTCACCAAGTGAAGCAGGGGGCAGCTACGAACACAGCGCCCGAGAAGCAGAGTGTGTGGACGTAACCTTGCTCAGGGTACCTCGGAGGTGCCTAGTGGTCTTGGGAATCGAACCCGAACTTTCTGATCACAGGGCGAATGCCTTAACCACTAGTCAAGCTGTCATTGCGGCAAATGGTGGAAACACCCGATACGGACATTGTCAATTTTTGTTATTTGTCAATTCTTGGAGTAATAAATATTAAACTAATGAAAATGGTGTATCTTCTCATACATTATTAGTAATATCAAAGGGAACTTTTACTTATTTCATTAAAATTCAGAGCAGATAGGACAAGCACTCATGTAACAGGTCTCTCTTGTAAATGAGACATTGAGTCTCAATGGGCCTACCTGTATAAATAAAGGTAAAATAATAAAAAAAAAATGTAAATAACAATATCCCTAACTTATTGTGAGTAGTGTATATTGAATGAAAGCTGCTATATATTGGATGAGACTCGATATATATTGAATGAAATCTCATGAATATTGAATGAAAGCTGATATAAATGGAATGAAAGTTGATATGTGTTGAATGAAAGCTGATATATATTGAATGAAAGCTGCTATACATAACCCTATGGGTATGGTGAGTCAGGCCTCAGCCAGAAAGAGGCTTTCGGTGAGGTCCAAATACACTTATGGTCATACCACCCTGAGAACGTCTGATCTCAGAAGCTAAGCAGGGTCAGGCCTGGTTAGTACTTGGATGGGAGACCGCCTGGGAATACCAGGTGCTGTAAGCTTTTCAGTCAGTCCTGTTTTTCCACCCAATTCTCAAAATTTTCATTCTTTTTTCCCCCACCCAGTTTCAGGCATCATACCTGTTGTGTCATAATTCAAGACAAAGATAGTGTACTTGTGCACTTTATCAAACTGATGTGCAAGCATGCATACAACTGGGACTGAACGTACATACATCTCTGTAAATCCTTACTTCTCTGTCTCCTTGGTCTTCAACTCCTCCTAAATCAACACCTAACACCTAGACAACTTAAATAGTATACATTCTTAACTTGACATAAACCTTCTTCAACAAGTATTTTAAAGGTTTAACATCTTTACATTTCACCTCTACTCAGTATAACCTTTCAACTCAAATCAGACAACATATGTTTACTGAGAATTCAAAATGAAGAAGGACTTCATTTTAACACATATCACCTTAACCTTGATTACTCATGAACTCAACACAAAGTCCTTAGTCCATTCTGGAGGCCTTCTAAACCTGATCGGTCTGCCAGGTGATGAAACTCCATCAGGTTGTGGTGTAGCTGGCGTTGTCTGTTGTTGTTTTTGTTCGAAGTGGAAAATCGTGGAATACCCCCCAGGAGTAATCCTGTTTCGTGGAATACCCCCCAGGAGTAATGGTTCCCCATCACCATCATTTTCTTTCCCCTGCTGGGAAATCAGAGCGAGGTAAGATGCATTCCAACAACGTCCATCCGACAGCAGATACGTGTACTGTCCCCTCTTTTCCATCACTCTTAGTCTGCTGTTACATTCTCCCTTCCTGGCTTATTCTGGATGTTGTATGAGAATGCAAGCAGTCTAGATGACCACCTAGCAATCTTCATTTCTGCTCTACCTTGGCCCTTGGATGTCAGCAATGTGGTCGGTGCGTAGTGTGAAATGTCTTCCCCATATGGAAGTTCTCCACTTTTCAATGGCCCACACACACCCAAAGCCTCTTTCTCTATTGTGGAGTATTTCCTTTCTGCCTGAGGGAGTATGCGTGATGCAAAGGCCACAGTTTTCTCTGAACCATTTGGATGCGTCTGAGTAAGTACTGCACCCAGTGGCTCAACAACAGCGGCGAACCCTGGTATGACCTTCGAATACCAGGATGTGAGCCCTAGAAATGAGCGCAGTTTGGGTAAGTCAGTAGGTGCCGGTCACGTGTGGCATCAGGCTGAATGCCTTTTTCTGATACTGTATGTCCCAAGAAACACAGTTCTTTCTGTCTGATATTGCATTTGGACGAGTTCCGTTTCAGTCCCATTTTCTCAATGCGCTGAAGCACAGCGGTCAGTGTTTTGTCATGCTGCTCAGGTGTTGGGCCAGCTATTATGAGGTCACCCAGATGGCACTGATCCCCTGCCATGTCTTTCAGAATTGATTACATCATCTGCTGGAAACAGCTAAGCCCACATGCCAGTCCGTATGGCACCCGTTTAAATCTAAACAGGCCATCATGCGTGATAAATGTTGTGAAATTATGGTTGTCTTTACGGAGTAGCACTTGGTGGTAAGCACTCTGAAGATCTAATGTGGAAAAGAGTGTTGCCCCTCTAAGCTTGGTAAACATTTCCTCCATGTGCGGCAGTGGAAACCATCCACCACTATAGACCTATTGGGCTCTCGCAAGTCCACACAGAGTCTCAGTCCCTGTCCACCTTTCTTTGTAGTGACCACAATGGGTGAAATCCACTCTGAAGACTCTACAGGCTCTATGACGTCCTGTTGCACCAGTTTTTTTTAACTCCTTAGACACAGCTTCTCTGACAGCAAAAGGCAACCTACGCAATTTCTGTTGAACTGGTTGAATCTCTGGGCAAATTTTCACCAGGTGTGTAAAGCTTTTGGCGCAACCGAGGCAGTTCGCATCTGCATTAACATTCTGAACTATGGCTTTAGATGGGACAGCTGGGAATGGGAATGCTGTAACCTGCCCATTAATCACTTGCATTTGTAGTGCAGTAAATAGATCTCTGCCTTACACTGCAGAAGCCTGCTTTGCAATATAGAGATCTGTGGCAGCACTACAGTCACCAAAAATCACAGTTGCTTTTAAGTACCCCAGCACAGTTATCTCATTCCCCCCATAGTCCTTAAGTCTGCACTTAAGGCTTCAATAGTGTAGCTTTAGGGAAGAACTTTGCATAGACAGTCTCTGGTAAGCTGAGCCTGTGTCTAACATTAATTCAATGTCCTGGCTCTCCATTCCCGATGTGCTCACTTTAACTGTGCACAACATGTTACTAGCATGACCAGCAGTAAAATTCAAAATGGTTACCTCTAGAACAACAATCTCCTGCACCTGTTTGCTGCCTCTACAGACTTTTGCAAAATGTCCTTTCTTTTTACAGGCATTGCACTGTGCATCTTTAGCAGGGCAGGCCTTGAAGTCAGCCGTGTGTTGAGCTGAGCCATACCTGTAACGTGTTTTCCCTTGTACATGCTACGTTGGAAGCAATTTACTTTTCCCTTTCTTAAATTTGCCATGCTGCTGCGATCCTTTCATCAGTACTGCATGAACCTCCCCATCAGGTACAGTCGTGCTCATAGCTTTAGCCTCAGTTATGGCAGTTTCGATTTGGCATGCTATTGTCAAAGCTTTATCTAGAGTTAATGGTACCTCCAGGAGCAAAGTTGATGCGTGGCAAAGTTGTCTTTTCGACGATTTGGTCCCGTATCCTCTTTCATTTCTCCAAACTGGCACGTTGTAACCAGTTCCTTCAAAGCAGCCATTAACTGGTCTGTAGTTTCCCCCGTGCGCTGACCACGCTGTCTGAAGCGGTAATGTTCATCCACAACATTCACTTTGGGTGTAAAAAATTCCTGTATAGCTTCCAAAGCCTTTCCATAGGTGTTATTCTCAACTTTAAGCATACAAAAGAGTCTCCGACCTTCAACACCCACGCAATGAATCGGTAAAGCACTTTTTCTTGCATCAGGCAATTGGTCCTCAGACCTTGCCAAGAGAAAGTTCTCAAACGAGCGAATCCATGCCTTGAATGGTATCGGTGGATTGCCCACATTTAATAGAAATGGCGCCGGCTGGCTTAAATGCAGGGTAGTCATCCTCGTCGCCAATATGTTGTGTCGTAATTCAAGACAAAGATAGTGTACTTGTGCACTTTATCAAACTAGTGTGCAAGCATGCATACAACTGGGACTGAACGTACATACATCTCTCGAGAGAGGTCTAGCTGCAGACTCCTGGAAAGTGGAGCTCCACTGGAAACACGTGCTCTACCTCCACAGTAAACAAACATGCAAGACACCGCTCTCGAGACACATGAAGTCTGCGGCTTGTTTGAAGCAAGAATACAAAGTAAGTTAAGCAAAACCATACACATATAAATAAGCTTTTGTGCACCTAATATTTCAGTCAAGGTATATTTAACGCAATGTTGCTTGATTTGCTGTTTTAGAATTTGTTGGCACATAGAAAAAACTTTCCACGAAAACGTTCAACTTAGCTTAAAATCATTTTCTTTTTACTCGTGGTTCTTCACGCATGCTGCATAATCTTATTAACCGTTTAACAGTTAATTGTATTCAGTGGGAAGCCTTTTAAATGATATTAATCCGTGCACCATTTTGTCTTTCCTGTGATTGTGTGTGTCATTACATTATCAGGATTTATGACCACCGGATTATACTGTTATAGTAATGGATCCCAAAATGAAACCAACTTTGCGTTTTCACGGTATGTTGGTTGTCCGTTTTCAATGTTATAGTAACTTTGTTGATTTTTACGTCATTTTTGCATAACCGTCATACCATATGCTTTATTGATTTCCCTATCATGAAGGGGAAAAATAGATATAAGCTTTGTTTTTCATTAAAAAAAAATTATGTTTTTACCATCAGTTTACCATTGGGATTTTTAAAGTTGTTAAAGCAACCAGTTATGGGTTAATAAAACCATTATCATGAGTGCAAAAAATTAATTACTGTGTGTATTTAAAGCAGTTCATATTAAGTTACTTATTTCTGTAATTTTGTGTCCCCAGCTCCTAAATTGGAAAACACAAAGATGACACTTAAATGAGCATCTTCAGCGGAGGTGGGTCACGTGGTTCCTGTGGAGGTCACGTGTTTCTGCTGGAGCTCCACTCTCCAGGAGTCTGCAGCTAGACGCTCTTGGGGCATCTCCCTGTAACTCCGTACTGCTCTCTCCCCTTGGTCTTCAACCCCTCTTAAATCAACACCTTGCTCCACCCTGTGGACAGGATGAATATTGCATATACCACAATACCCACTCGTATTCAGACTATATCCATAACCCTAAGGGTGTGGTGAGCCAGGCCTCAGCCAGAAAGAGGCTTTTGGTGAGGTCCAAACTCGCGTCCTATAGTGGTTTGGAGCCAAACATGTGCTTGCTGCAGTAGGGAGCAAGTTTTTGTGTGTTCAATGTTTCATCTCCCCGGCAAATTACTCTGTCCGGGGAGGGGGAGTAAGAGCACTTTTTGTTTTGTTTTTTTGGGTAGGCCAACATGCCTTGGAATAATGGCACTCCAAGGACATTCTACGCTAAAAATGGATACAAGGAAATTCTATTTTAAAGAGAACACTTTGGTGGTGGAGGTAGACAGTGCCCAGGAGGTGAGAGCAAGGGATGTATTAAAGGCAGTGGTGGACAAGATTGTAGCTGGGCGGCTGCTGGCCTTGCGGCCCAGGCAGGTGGGGACATTTGAATTGACTACGATGCACAAATGTTCAACGGAGGCAATGGTGGAAGGCTTAATGGTGAATGGGAAGAACTGTATAGTACGATCCCTGAACATGACGGACATCTTTCTTATACCTGCCAGCATATATAACGGATGAGGACATTATAGAGAAATTGCGGCTGTGGGTGTTACGCCACTCCAGCCCATCCGACGGCAGTTTTACCCAGGCACTGACATAGCAGATGGAACGAGGCATATGCGGGTGAGGTTCTCAAAAGAGGTGGCCTCATTGCCTTATAGTACACATTTTCTGACTGCGGAGGGCCCACAGTACTTCAGGGTCATACATGATAAGCACGTGAGACTCTGCCGGTTATGTTTGAAGCCTGGACACATGATGAAGGACTACCCGGAGCTGGTGTGTAGGGAGTGCTGTGTGCCAGGGCACTTTGCGAGGGATTGTATGGTGGCAAGATGTCCCGCCTGCAGGAGGGCACTGATCAGCTGTGAGTGCAGAGAATAGAGCGAGGAGGGGTCTCCGGTGGGTGATCTGCCAGCGGAGGCCGAGAGTGAGGAGATTGACGGGAGTGTGGCTGAGGCTGAGCAGACCACGATGTCGGTGGAGGGGACCGCGGTACAAGGCCTACGAGAGGCGGAGGTGTCTGCTAAGCCTGGCATGGATGTAGCAGTGACTTCGGACTGTGGCCTCAGCGAGAGAGTGGAGCTGGCCGGGTTGGAGCCCGGTGTAGCAGAGACTCCAGTGTGTGAACTTCCTGAGGCGGTGGAGCCTGCTGCGGGGGGCCCTGTGAGGGGGGCATCGGCAGCCAGTACAGGAGACACTGAGGGCCTGGGTAAGGACATGCTCGAGTGTGACTTGAGCGAGGAACAAGAGGCGGAGATTGAGGCGCCTGAGGATGGACAACAGGTGCTGAGTGATGGACATGAGGACGATGGTTTGGGCATCAGGAGTGGACCAGCTGATAGAAGGGAGCAGTGGAGGAGGAGGAGGCAGAAGGAGGGCATTCCCAACTTGTCCTTGGCCCTCGAAAGACAGATGATAAGGAGAAAAGAGGGTAGTGGGCATGGGGCTGGATGGAGCAGTGGAAATTATGAGGCATTGGGAAACTTAAATTTGGACTGAAACTGAGCAAGAAAATGATCAAGTTTATTGTCTTATGTGCTTCTGTCATTGCCATGAGTCTGGCCATTGTGTCTATGAATGCTAGGGGTTTGAGGAACATGGTTAAATTTCTAAATTTAATTTCAGAACCAGGTGAAGGGGGTCAATAGAAACTAATTGGGACAATATACTGGTTGCTAAATGTAAGGAGGTGTGGGATGGGACTATTTATTTTAACAATGGTGGAAGGATGCGGGGGTGTGGGGTGGCTATTATGTGCAGAAGGGGGGGTGTGAAGGGGTGAGGGAGGTGTTCAATAATAGGATTGGGAAGTGTGTGGCACTCTAATGTATATATGGGTGAGAAACTTCTTTTGATGAATGTTCATGCACCTAATGAGGTGAAAGAAAAGGAGTATTTTGTGGGTTTGAGGGGGGTTTTGGGGCAGGGGGCTTTTAGACCTGATGGGGGGAGGGTTGAATTGAGGAGGCTGATGAGGGATTTTGGCTTGCTTGATGTGTGGAGGGAAAAGCACGGGGGACCAGGTGTATTAACGAAGACAATGTATGCAGGGATCTGAGGAATTCTAGGCCGTTGACGATGCTTAATACGGATTTTAAAATCCTGGCAAGGGTTCTCACAAATAGGCTAAAAGCGGTGATGCCTGATATTATACCAACCAATCAGGCATATGCAGTACTGGGCAGGGACATTACTTATGTGGTGTTAAGTGTTAAGGAAACCTTAGCCTATATGGAGGATAAGGGCAAAAAGGGGTATCTGATTAGTATAGATCTGGAAAAGGCTTTTGACAGGGTGGAGAATATCTTTTTGCATGGGGTGTTGAGGGCTTTTGGGTTGGGAGAAATGTTTAGACAGTGGATAGGGTTATTATACTCTGGGGTATCAAATGCAATGGTTTCCTTACTGCTGGGTTTTCACCGTCCCGATTGATTAGGCAAGGCTGCCAAGTGCTTTACACACTTATGGCGGAACCCTTACGGCTGGCGGTTTGGGCAGACAAGCATATTAGGGGGTTTCGGTTGGAGGGGGAATGGAGTTGGATGCAATGTATCAGTATGCATATGATACAACAATGTTGAGGATGTGGGCAGTGTGCAAAGGACACTGTAAGCTTTTTGTAACAATTTTTTCTGTTAGATAGAAGGTGTAGAGCTGGGAGGCGGTGGGCACAGAGATTTCAAGCAAACTGGAACACTGGTGTTGTCGCTCCACCACTCCTCGAGTTCACTCAGGTTTGTTGACGGTGGAGTGGAGGTGCCGGTGTCACAGGGCACTCTCATACCCATCATACCTCTCGGTTCTGCCCTTTCTAGCTAGGCTGCTTTATCTAGAGATGCCGGAGTCTTAACTTGCACTCCTCACAGATAATAAATAATCCTGCAAAGTAAAACAGAACTAACTCTCTCCTGTTTTCTCCGAGGGGAACTACTGCACGTTTGCCGGACTGACCACCGCGGGAAACTAACCTCGACCGCCAGCTCCACTCGGGGCCTAAAGCCCAGGTGGGGATTGTTCCAATATTTACTTCTCTGGACACGTAATCTAACCAACTCTGTTAGCCATAGAGGGCCTATCTACCTATAATCTCATTCACTGAGGCTCTATCCTGTATTTATTCTTTATTCTCGTTCCTTTCTCTCTCTAGGCCGACCCGAGGAGGATGGGTTCCCCTTTAGAGTCTTGGTTCCTACCGAGGTTTCTTCCTCCTGCTGAGTGAGGTTTTCCTAGCCACTGTCGCCTCTGGCTTTTTCACTAGGGTCTCGGACCTGGACTATGTAAAGCTGCTTTGTGACAACCTGGTTGTAAAAAGCGCTATATAAATAAAATTGAATTTAATTGAACTGTAATGAGTGGGATGGAGCATCAGCTCCGGTTCTGGAGTAGCAAGGGTCTGACCTTGGGAGGGAAGGTTTTGGTTTTAAATACTTAATTTCTGTCTAAGCTGTGGTACACACTGTTGGTGACGACGTCCTTGAGCACATATAGATGTATGAAGGCGGTAATGTGCTTTTTATGGGGCGAGGGGAGGTCCATGATTGCATATAATACTCTGATTGCGGGACGAAGTGTGTGTGTGGGGGGGGTTGGGGTTGTTAGATCCATGGGTATGGATAAAGAGCCTGTGGGTGACACTGGTACGAAGGTTCTTGGATGGGTGATATAATGGGGTTTGGAAGGGGGTGATTGGGTATTTTATGATGAAATGTGGGGGCACTGATTTGGTGCAGAATGTCTTATTGATGGACACAAAAGGTTTTATGGAGGATGGAATGCCTCGCTTTTATCAGGAAGCGCTGGGGGCATGGGGGGATTTTTAAGTGTAGTGAGGGTGGTTCCGAGGGGGAGGCAGCAGCTCTTGGAGCAGCCGTTGTTTTTAAATTTGAATATTTTGGAAGGGGAGTTGGTGCTGTTTTAGGAAGGGGTGGGAGGCAGGGATAAGGCAGGTAAGGGATGTTTTACGCGAATACAGGCCGAGGTTTTTAAGGTTGCAAGCGCTTGAGGGAGCGTGGTTGACTGAAAGGAGGTCGGTGCGTAGGGGGCAGTTTGACCGTGTTTAAGTGGGCTGTTCCGGGGGAGTGGATCAGTAGGATAGACGAGGGGGAGAGGGTTGAAGGTGCAAAGACTCGGCCGGATATGCATTTGGTAAGGGAGGATGGGAGACTGGATGAGTTCACACAGGTTCCGGTAAAGACAGTGTATAAAATATTTCGGGATCGGGCCTGTGCTGCTCCGGTGGCAGAGAAGTACTGGATGGACAGGATGAGGGACCTAATGAGCAGGGATATATGGGACAGGGGGAGGGCTAGTTGTCTGCCTCCAATCCTGGCCAACTTTAATTATCTGCTTAAGCACAACTGTCTGCTGAAGGGGATGAGGCTGTGCAAAACTGGACTGGAGGCAGATAGCACGTGTATGGGCTGCAAGCAGGAAAGTGAGGGGTTGCGCCATTTGTTTTTTTTTACTGTACGGGATTGAGAGATTTTACGATATGGTTGAAGGGGTTGCTGAGAAGATGGGCGAGGGAGGATAGGCGGGCGGAGCTGGAGAGGTGGGAGTCACTGTTTTTATTTGGTTTTAGTAGGGATAGACAGGACAAGCTCCAATTGGAATTGGCTCTGTCTGTAGCGAGGTATTCCATCTGGATCCGG
>JBBJLR010076742.1:0-10811 GCA_037577145.1 Brachypetersius gabonensis
GTAGGATACTTGCCTCTGGTGCAAGAGGTCATGGGTTCGAATCCTACCTTCTGCACACCACCACTGGGTCCCTGAGCCTTAACCCCAAGTTGCTCCAGGGAGACTGCCCCCTGTAGTTAGGGAATGGCAGTCGCTTTGGATAAAAACGTCTGATAAATGGCGTAAATGTAAACGTGTAAGGTCTGGATCTGGATGTGAAGTGGAGTCTACTGAACTGGCCCGCCCGGATCACAACCTGGTTCACCTGAGTACTAGGCACCAGAACTATATATATATATATATACCCCCCTTCTGTCTGCTCTACAGTGCAAAGCATACTAAGCCCTGCCTAGATACCAAGCCTTCTCATTATGGTTTATGATCACGGACTCATTTTGTTTTTTTATTGGATGTTCTGCTTTTGACCTTTTTTGCTCTGGACCTGGTTTTTACGTTTTTGCCTTACAGACTTTGTGTGTGTGTGTGTCTGTGTGTAATTAAACTTTGCATTTTTCTTACTCTGCATTTGGATCCTTTTCTGCAATCATCACAGGATGTGGTTTCTAACACTGTGTGACATGCTGCTATATGGTAAATATATATTAGAATATGGACAAATGCAACTATTTATGACTCTGAAGCATTAGCTATAAGTTGAATGTAGCTCCACTGAAAAAGTAATGAAGCCACATTCAAAACATTCCTAGCTGATTGATAACAGGTGGGGTTTTTTTTTTGACTGAATGATTAAGATAAAGCACAAGCAATCTGTGTAACGTTATATATTTTTTCTGTTATGCTGGTAACAGGTTCAGTAAGAACTGCTGGGTGGTCTGAGGACCAAAGCTTCGACACCATAGTGCTGCTGAGCAGGAGCAACATTAACAAACACCTGGTTAGGAGCACCATTCTCAGCTATGATGACATCAAAACAAACCCCTCTACATATGAAGTATCCTGTGAGATAAACGGAGAGTGGATCAGCATCATTGAAACGGCTGACCTTTCCAACACACCAAACCCAGACACTGAAAAAAAGATTTTAGAGTATATGGGACCTTTACCCCGCGGCGTGTTCCTCCTGGTTCTTCAGCAGGGTCTGGTGTCTCAGGAGGACATTAAAGCATTCATCTACATGCGGAAGACATTTGGACAGGCAATAGTGGACAAAATGGTCCCTGTGCTGGTCGTCACCGATGAAAAGTCACCATCAGATGTAGCTGAACAGAACCTTGGAGGAATTGTTCAAGCTTGCAAAGGGAGATTATGCCTTTTTCACAGAGAAATGGACAGAATGGAGTTGCTGGATAAACTTAAGGAGCTTTATAGGATCACACAAAATATAGAGATACCTGAACTGAAGCGGTAATCATAATAATACTACTACTAATAATAAAATGGATTATTCATCCGTTCAGAAAACATCTGTAATATAGTAGAATAAAGTAAAACAAACCTCCGTAAATGCATCAGTTTGTCATAAAATGTTTATGTAGATGTAATGTAGCCTTACTGACCTTTTAAATGATCAAGAGTTATCTTTGATTACCAAAATTGAGACAAATTAAAATAACACAACTGTTGTTTTGGTTAGGTCTGCAAGCCACGCGTCTGAAGAATTCTCACCATCTGAGTTGGGTTTGACTGAGAGAACCCAGCAGGACGATGAAACAATGGGTATAATTACGGTCTAACTTTATTTAAAGGTCACATTAAAGGGGCATATATTGGATATAAGCAGTATTTTATAGCCATATTGTGTATCTTTTCAGTTTCACAGGGTTAACAATTATATATTGTTTTTATATTGTTGTTCTGTCACTACAATACCCAGGATGCATCACTCAAATACGTTATTTAAATTCTGGGAATCCTTGTAATGCCAATCAGCCCTGAGTGCCAGGCTGGCCGTTAAACAAATGTGGAAAGAAAACAGAGATATTCTTTCAATATTCAGCATTAAATGAATGACTCTTTTTTTAACTTTCAGCCAGATAAAGCCAGTCTGAGGTTTGGTAGAGAGATTGGTGGCCACACTGTGAAAAATGAAACAGGCCTTTATTTGTTGTACATGCTGTTCCTTCCAATGTTGACTGAAGACCACAGTTCTGTGGCTGGCTATGTGGTCTAGAAATGGTAAAGAATTTGGATTTCCACTTTGTCACCAAAATGTACTTGAAGCTATTGTAGATTTAGTTCTGCCCATCTTCAATATCATCAAAAGTTTTATTTAACTGGAAAATCTTGCAGTAAAACAGTCCTGTGAGACCTAAGCAACCAGCCAGTTAGGGAACTGGTCCTGTGACCAGAAGGTTATGGGTTTGAATTCCAGGACTGCTAGTGGTGTGTTAATGTACGACAAAAGGTAGCTTTACACCTACACTTCATTCAGGATGCCTTTCGCCCTGCGAGTGCTGGGATTAGCTCCAGCACCCCCTGGAGCCTGCTTAAGGTTAAGGGCCTGCTTCGATAATGAATAAAGAACGAATCTCACTGCAGAGACCATCTCTTTAAAATGCGAGTGGACTTGTTTACATTAGATGTAGCGGTGGATATCGTTTTGGCCTGTGTGCTCTTTTTTAAAAAGCTCACACTATGGTTTCATATTCACAATTTACTTAAAATGTGTTCATTTACACCTGAAAATACACCAAACCCATTCATTTCAATTTAATTTTACCTTAAAGTTAGATTTAAGGCATAAGTTTGAAAAACCCTTAACCTTAAATTTAAGCCGTTAATTCAGAAGGTTCTATCTAAATTTTAAAAAGGGTAAAAATCAGCAGTTTTACCCCTTAATCAGTTTTAATCTGTGCACCGTTTGCCCTAATTTTCCTTCATTTCCTATATGGGGCTTATTTAATAGGTAAAATGAAAATATTTGGTTTCGTAGTGATTATGATAGTATTTGTTATTCCACTGTTGTTCAGAAATTGGAGGAAACATTGTCTCATATCAGTTAAATCTGAAGAACTTGTGTAACAGTTGTAGTTTTGCATTGTTAATATTTTTCATGGATTTTAGCTACTGCCCAGTGGCTACATTTAATAAACAATGTAGCATTCAATTTACTCCACAACAATATCTGTTGTTTTGTTCTAGAAGTGAATGGGGCTACTTCCATGCCTGACAGGGCAAACATCGTTGAAAGAAACATCATGACCATTGTGCTGCTGGGTCAGACGGGCAGTGGGAAGAGTGCGACAGGTAACACCATACTGGCTAAGGGACACTTCGAGTCTCACCCAAGTTCTACAGCCATAACCAAGGAGTGCAAGAGAGCAGAGGGACTGGTGTGTGGGATCGAGGTCAGGGTCATTGATACCCCTGATTTCTTTGATGAAGACCTGAAAAGTCCAGAGATCCACATCCAGAAGTGTAAAGAGCTCTCTCAGCCGGAGCCTGTTGTTTATTTACTCGTGATGCACATGGGTCGATTCACAGAGGGAGAGAGAGAGATCGTCACAAAGCTGAAGAAAACGTTTGGTAAGGACATGTTCGAGAAGATGATTATTCTGTTCACAGGCAAGGAGAAGCTGAAGGGGAGACGTTTAGAAGACTTCATTACTTATACAGACCCTCTCCTGCAGCAGCTGATCAAGAAAACTGGCTCAAGGTGTCACGCTTTTAACAACAACGATCAAAGCTGCCGACAAGTAAAAAAGCTGATCGAGATGATCCTGGAAATGCATACAAAACGAGGCCAAAACGTAAAAGAACTCTACCCTGGTTATAAAATGTCAAAAAACACAGGCTGTACAGTTGTGTAGGTCATACTGGCATCCAGAGTTCACACTGCAAGTTTTTGTCTGCACTGTCTTTTTTACATTTTTTAATTTTACAAATCATGTAAAATTAAAAGCTTTTTTAAAGATTTTTTAGCTTTAGCTTACTTTAGAATTGCTTGCTTTTTGCTAACGGCGAGATTCTGGATTCACTGCTACACTAGCTTTCTAGCACATCTGGGTTTAAATCAGAGAAGCACTTGCCATCTCAGGTGGGCTTTTCGTTGTTTTGTTGTATTATCAATAATGTCAGATATTACTAGTTTTTTAACAGAGGATGGTAAAGTCAAACATACTCATGCCACCCACCCACTCCTCACCTTTACCTTTTCTGTGAATCTCTTAGGTGTTTTCACACCTATATCCCATTAGGTCCATAACTCTGGACTTTTCAGTTTGGGCCAAATCTAAATTCCAGGTCTGAAAGACAAAAGGTCTGGAACAAAGGATCGACCAAAAGAGGTGGTCTCTGTCTTTATTTTAATGTTTAACCTGTTCAAATGAATTGAACGTTATAAAATCTATTCCAAATCCTAACCTTAAGTTAAACCAATATCCTGATCCTAACACTAACAGTGCAGACAATGAACAGCAGATATTAATCCTTACTTTAATACTTTATAAAAATGAAAATATGAGTATTGCTCTGTAATCTATAGGGCACTGTAGGTGGCGTTTAAAATTCATTACATTAAATAGTGGGCTTTTACCAATGTGCTGCTTTTTTTTTCTTTTCAGAGAGCTTTCTTTGCTTCTTTTAAGGACACTTACTAATACTGTATATAGAACAGGCTGTGTTTGAAACATATTGCACCTTTAATATATAAACACTGCCCTCTTTTGGTGGAAATCCACAATAACCCACCAGAAACACTAAAGCTGAATAACAAAAAGTGTGGAATACTGCACTAATTTAACCAGAATTCAGTCTAAATATTCCTATTTAAAGTAAATTGTTTCATGTTCAATTATTTGTGAGAAATTCTCAAATAAAATCTTTTAAAACATTTTTTTTTTTGCGATTTAGTATTGGACAAAAGAACACCTTTGTTTTGTTTTGTTTTTTGTTACATGTTTACATTGTTGGTAGGTCACTCCCATCTGAGTAATCTTACCAGGATATTCCACCATTTTCTGGTAAGATTACAAATTGTGATGCAAATTAACTGCTAAATTAAGCAATTTTCTTAATGCCTCATGTCTTTGGCACCACATTTTACATGTCCATTATAAGTCCATTACTAAGCATAACATTGTTTCTAATAAGGGTTTTGCAATCGTGTTATAAATAGAATTACAATATCATTGCACAGAATTGTGAACAAGATTTTTATTCTTAATAAAGGAATGGTGTGCATGGGTGAAGGCTTTTTAAGGCTTAATGGGACCAGTGTAACAATGTTAAAATGGTGGTGTCAGATATACAGAGAACATTTCAGATGATCAGTGGGGTGTTTGTTTTGGTCATATCTTTATGTTTTTATTATTTTTGAGATATGGCTGCAGCCCTGGACACCCAGGACCTATAATTGTATTGGTCTACAACAAAGAGCCCATGTACTGGCTTTGACCTGTAAAACATTAGATTCTTTGATATTATCTGCATAAACATGTACTGAATGTTCACTGAGGACAAAGACCCTGTTCCAAAAAACCTGTAAGGTTCACATTACTTCTTTAATTCATTTCTGATCTGGTGCCAGATCATGAGCTCCTCACTGCCATGAAAGTCGGTGAAGAATCAGTGATCTCAAAGGACATTAAAAAATGTATAGATATATATAATTATTTTTCACATTTATAGTATATATTAATAATAATAATAACTCAATTTTATTCATCAATGCCATCAAGGTGCATTAGAATGAACCTGAAAAGATTATAGCAGTTAAAATAGCAGTCTATTATTATAGCAGTCTATTATTATTATTATTATTATTATTATTATTATTATTATTATTATTATTATTATTTACATTACTACCTTATCATCAACATTGCTGCTACTACTACTAATAATAATAATAATCATCATAATAGTAATAGTAAATATTGTTTATTCTATTTTTTGTGTTCACGGTCACATTAATATTTAAAAATGTTTTTTGTATAAAAAAATCACATTTCAATATGCTACAATAATCTCAGTTTATATTCAAGGAGACTGACCCACATTTTATTTTGTAACTGACATTTAAACAAAGAGCAGGAATGTATTACACAACAAGCGCGGGTTTTATTACAAAACTCATAAAAGGCTTAATAACCAGTTAATGAGCTGGATCAGGTGCACGGAGACAGGGGATTGCTGAAACCACACAGGTCCCCCAGACTGGTCGCATTTCACAGCTGGATATCAAACCTGGACCACCTGCTCTTGTAAGAGAACTAATCTGTTTCTCAACAAGCAATCAAAAATGTCCCCATTCACACCTGAAAACAACGCAGCACAAAGCAATCAGCTTTTCTAATGTGTATGCACTTCAACTCAGACTTCAAAGTTTTGTCATTAACAACCCCCACCTAAACATTAATTTATTTCCTAATTAAAGTCTTTCAACAGTCTCTCCTGATGTAGACACCAGAGCACTACAAATTTCAAACTGGATAGGACACTCCTCATCCAGTCAATGGCCATTTTAACTAGGTTGCTAAAGCTTTGTGCAAGGGGAATTCCACCATTTTGGAGAAAAAATTGTATAATTAAATGGTAAAACTGAGTCAGGACAGTTCACAGTAGTGGTGAAAGAAACCAGATGTCCGCCACTAAAAGCTCTCCCGCAGAAATCTAGTAAACAGAATGTCATGAATGTGCTTCCTGATGCCTGAGATCTTGATGTTCTTGGATTAAGTTCAAGGAGCACCCGCATATAGTGTGAAAAAACTGTAACAAAACACTTTAAGTTCATTAAGTCATTAGCCTTAAAGCAAAAGTAAAGATAAACCTATATCCATACAGTACAGTTTACACTGAACTCCAGCAGAGCTAGAATGTAAATACCGATATTTCTGCTGAATAAACTGTACTGAGGGGAGGCTGAGAGACAGTAGGCGATTACATGTTGTTCTTCAAGCAGAGATGTATTTTATTTCCCAACAACAGCTTCGAAACAAACTTTTGCCCTCTTGAGAGTACTACACCCCAACTTGCCCCAGTACTGATATACAACAGCAACAAATAGCTCTTGACAGCAGCTAACACTCTGGAGGAAGGTGACTGGTAAGAAGGGCTCAGTTTACACATAAACAGTCTCTATTACTATGTTGAATAGCTAACCCCACTTAGCTAGTGGTTAGGGCGGATGCTTAGCCACCCAGCAAGAAAACATGGTGGACGATGCCTGGATGTCACAAAAGCAAGAAAATTTGTGGATATCTGCCTTCTCTGCGCATGTGCAGGGGTTTCTGGGAAAAATTATTGGCTTGGTTCACAGAAAAAATCCGCGTGAGACTGAAATCGTGACTGCTGATCCGCGTGTAAGTGGGGGTTTATTGTACTATGGGAAACATTTTTAATGGTGAAGGATTTCCATTGTGAGGCAAAATAATCTCAAAATAAAACTGATTTATCACTATTAATGATTTGCCACTATTTTACCATGGTCAACATCACATAGAAACGCTCTTTGTTCATTGGTGGGTTTGGGTGACCCCTGCTCCATTCCTCACCTCTGTAAAGAAATTATCCTCTGAAAATGGTTCAAAATATCAGAAGAAGCACTTGTCATATTGATTAAATAAATAAATAAATAAACAACATTGTTTTAATGTTTTGACTGTTGCAGAAATTGAATTCAGTTACGGTCACACGGTTTATGGAAAGTAACCCTGCCAGTCAGGTGTGGAGGGAGATTTCTGAAAGTGCTTTGGTAATGTACGGTTGTGAGTAATTGTTTCCCTAAATCCCAGGCCTTGTTTCAGGAAGCCCTTATTAAAGACACATTTAATCTTTATGAGAAAAGCCCATCCGCTCGCTTGGAACTGATGTCCTGTACGGCCTCAGTTTCCTGTGGAAGAACCATGGATTGATTCGTAAGTGCGTTTCCATCTGCGACCGGATGGTTTGGGAGCTGAAAGCTTTCAGCTCGAACATTTTATTTTCATGCATGTAGATATTTACGCATCTCCAACAGAGAAGGAAACCATTTACTTTGCGGAACGTTATGGCTGCCTTAATTACACTCTTCTTAATTAATATACAGCCATGGAAAAAAATCAGAGACCCACTTTCCCTGTTTTTTCTGTTCACTGTTTGAACAGTTTGTGGCAGTGTGTGTCTGTGTGTGTGTGTGTGTTTAGAGCAGCTATTCTAGCAGATTCAGTTACTGATGGATGAAACAGTCACACACACACACACACACACACACACACACACACACTGCTCTTAACGTCACTGTTTTAATTGGAAATCTATACACAAGACCACAACAAGACGAGAGACATGCAGCAGAGAAGACAGACACTCATCAAATTTGTGGAGATCCTTCACTCTAGAACACAAACAGCACGGAGACCTGCAGAACCTGCAAGTCGGTGTTAAAGTACAGTAACAGAACCGGCGCTCTGCATCTAAAACGGCTCCGCTAGCTAACATGGCTAACGCTAGCCCTGCAGGGAGTCGTCCTGCCGCGGCTTCAACTGTTCCACAATCAGTTCTACACTTCAACTGTACCACAATCAGTTCTACACTTAAACTGTTCCTCTCTCAGTTCTACACTTCAACTGTTCCACTCTCAGTTCTATACTTCAACTGTTCCACTCTCAGTTCTATACTTAAATTTACCAGAAAATTCAACGTAATAAATTGTTGTGTTTAATTGTCATGTTGACTGTTAATGTTACAAAGAACTTTAATAAAAGTTGCTCAGTGTTGGACGCCTGTGTTCCTCCTGTGTGTGTGTGATGATGTCATCATATGACTAGACAATATATATGTATATATTTATACATACTTGTTTTACAATACTCATGCATATATTTTTATTTTGTCTCATTTTAATTTTTTTCTAGATTGTATGGTACACATTTGTATTTTTATTCTACTGTACTGTATTCTATTCTGTTGTTTATCATTTTTGCTGCTCTGTCCACTTTCTGCTGTGACAATGCAAATTTACCACTTGTGGGACTAATAAAGGTTTATCTTATCTCTTATCTTATATTTCAGTCTTCAACACTGTTGCTGAAAGTAAATAGTTTTTACAGTAAAATACAGTATTCACAGAAATCGTTAGTAGTGCCTCTGGTGGATAAAATGGACCAGCCATCCACAGGACATCTAGAACAGGAGGTAGTGTTGTTCTAAACCTCATGTCCAAGAATAAGCACTCCTCGAACCAAAGGTTGTGTTTTTTCTGGCCATACCTTCATTTACATTAAAAATATGGCCACTCTGGCCTCTCAGCACAGCATGGGCATGACATTTAAATGTGCTGACATGCTGCATGGACTTGGTGGAGCTAAATTTAAGTCAGTCTAGGGACAGAATGAACGGCACCTCATTAGGGAGCATAAAGCAGTCGGGGGTTCCATATCATTGCTATCTGAAATAAACTTCTTATCTCAAAAAAAGGGAACTGTTTGGTTAAATAAAATTAATAGAAAAATTCTTAATATGATTTCCCACAAAGTGAATTTGGACATCTTTGGCAATCTACTTGCCAGTCCTTCATGAGCTGAACTGGAGAATTAAATGTTGATGTTCCCAGGTTCCCAGGTTTTTTTAGGAGTTGTATCTCAGACTGGACGGTACATGAGCATGGACACTTGGGCTCTGTCCTGCTGTCGGTGACAGTGGAGATAATGATAATCAAATGAGGTATGATTATCAGTATTTATTAGTGTTGCTTTCTTTCATTAGTGTGTGCTTTCTTCCATTATATGTGTGTGTCTGCCCTGTGATGGACTGGGGACCTGCCTAGGAACCTTGGCCCTTTGATCACCGGGATAGAAACCAGTACATTTACTTTTATTCAGACCAAGATGGCGGCGCGTGCACATTGCGAGGTTCAGTGTCTCTCCAGTAGTAGATAACAACCTGTACATTTTGTTCATATCTATTGCAGATTTATGCTTACTGTAGCAACCTGTACATTTGTTCATCTACTTGTAATTCTTGACTATAGTTAATACAAACTGTATATTATGTTCATATTACTGTACATCCATCTGTAAATACTCAGTTTGTTCTTGTACATATCACCTTACATGCACTTATAACTTATACCTTTATCCTGCACTTGCTGCTTATAGCACTTCTGGTTAGACCTAAACTGAATTTCGTTGCTTGTACTTGTACATGTGTAATGACAATAAAGTTGAATCTAATCTAATTTACGGCATTTAGCAGACACTCTTGTCCAGAGCGACGTACATCAGCACTCAAGCTGTCCACATCTGTTCTTCAAACCTGCAAAGCTAAACATAAGTCAACATCCGCTATTCAACCAAGTTACTGCCAACTAAGCTCCACACCATAACAAAAAAGTCAAAGGTTAAAGCACAAGTAAGAAAAACATGGAGTTAAGAAGGTAAGTGCTTAATTTTTGTAATTAAGTACAGGGAAAAATAAAAAAGTATGCAATTACAAGAGGCCTATTTAGCCACCATGGTGCTCCTTAAATAGTTGGGTCTTCAGACGATGCTTGAAGACAGTGAGGGTCTCTGAAGATCTCCCCCCATTTCACCACTGGGGGGCTAAGACTGAACAGTCTTGATGCCAGTATTAGAGGCTGACATTTTTTTCGGGAATTCCGCGGGACGGGAAACAAAATCACTATTAATAACGTGATTGGGACGGGACTGGAAAAAATGTACGCGGGAGTTTGATAACTTTATACAGAAATATACCTTTTAAATAAATAAACTAATTTTGAACTCAATACTAGTTGTCCTGTTTCTTTATGCTCTCCTCCTGTTTGCTTTGGTGTGGCCGGTTAAGTGAATGGCGTTCTCAGTAGCGTCTAACGGCGAAAGAATCGGTAGAGTCTAACGGTGAAAGAATCAGTAGAGTCTAACGGTGAAAGAATCAGTAGAGTCTAACGGTGA
>JBBJLR010076769.1:0-10810 GCA_037577145.1 Brachypetersius gabonensis
TTCACCTTTTGAGTGGAATTACTGAAATAAATCAACTTTGTCATGATATTCTAATTTTATGACCAGCACCTGTATATATATATCAGGGCTGTAAGTAGTCACACCTTTAAGTCTGTCCTAAACATACTGTTTTTAATACTCTTATCAACATAGGAGTAGACAGAAATGAACAATATGAACAAAAGTGGAATAACATTTGTTTGCAAACAGCTTTTTAACAGTAATGTTCCCTTTAACACCCTTTAAATTCCGGAAAGTAAAGGACTGTGAAAGTTAACACTTACCCTTTTTTCACAACTCACAAAAGGTCCTGCAGAGGGCTGTTCGCAGATATGCCTGAATATCGGCTGATGCCGATATTGTTAAAATGCTAAATATCGGCCCCATATATCGGTCGACCTCTAGTCTTAAGCATTAATACAACAGTATCTGCTTACACACCCTTGCATGGGTGTGACAATGCATTTTTTTGCACTACAACCACATTCCTGACCACTGTTTAAGTTCAGTGATATATATCTGCACTTGCAAGAGCAGGGGTCACCAACCTTTTTAAGACTGAGAGCTACTAGGTTCTGAGCCATACGAAGGGCTACCAGTTTGATACACTAGAACAGAGTTTACCTAAACTTCTCTAAACTTCATGTATAATAAACATGTTTTAAATTCTTTTTCAGATATAGACATTTTCAAAACTACATGAATGTAAATGTGATTTAAAGAAGAATAACAACAGGATAAAATAAAATGTTAGACGCTGCTCACTGGTGAGTTGTGCTATTTTTAGAACAGGTCCGTGGGCTACTCATGTGGTCCTTGGGGGCACCACATTGGTGACCCCTGTACTTGAGCATGCCTCCTGCTGGCTCTATTTTAGCCAGTTAATTATTAAAAACATAATGAGGTATTCTCATAGTCTGGTTGATGTGCTCTTTCTCTTTCTGTTTCTGTCACTTAGGTGCTTAATGAAGTGGTTGTGGACCGAGGCCCCTCCTCCTACCTCTCTAATGTTGACCTCTTTCTAGATGGTCATCTGATCACAACAGTGCAGGGCGATGGTCTGTCTGAATATTATACACACATTCTCTTATAGTAAATTCTAATCTAAAATAAGTAATACAGAACTTTCACAAAATAATCCTCTCTCTCTCTGTCTCAGGTGTGATTGTGTCCACTCCAACTGGCAGTACTGCATATGCGGTGGCAGCAGGGGCCTCCATGATCCATCCCAACGTCCCAGCTATCCTGATTACCCCCATCTGCCCCCACTCACTCTCCTTCAGACCCATTGTAGTTCCTGCTGGTGTTGAGCTTAAGGTAGTCCCATTCTGCTGAGTAAAACTATTCTCTGTACACAGGACTACATCTAGTATACACTACACATAGGGGCCCAGTTAATGCTGCAGAGGGAATATGGTTGGATTCTGTAACAACTTCCAATGCTAATTAAAAACTGTACATCCTCACCTATAGGGATTGTATTAGGCTGCCATCTGATGGAATTGAATGCACACAGCACAAATAAATTACAGGAAGTGAAATTGTAGGCTACAGACAAATATAAGCATATTCAAAGAGACTGTTTCTAAAATATTGTCTTTTATGTCATGATAAAGAAAACGTTTATTCAGACGGAAAGGAATTGGCTCATTTATGAATCATTTCCATGTGGTAATATCCTCCCTGCTATATTCTTGTTTCTGAGATGCAATACTTGTCTCAAAAATACTGGCATTGTTAATTCTGAATGATGCAAGACCCCAGCAAAAACTGGGAACTGAGAATATTCACTCAACTTTCTTATTTAGTAGCAAATGAGTATATCACAAATCACACAAAAATTTTTTTGTTAATTATTTGTTTACTGGCTTCTCGAAATGTACCTCAAACAAATTAAATTAATCTTTTTTCTAGAGCTAGCTGAAATGTGGAAGGAAAAAAATATGAATTTTTCCTGTAATTTGTATTTCTAAAACAAGCATTTGGCAAGTCTAAAAACTGCAAATTAGTCTGCAGTCTGCCTGCAGATCTTATCCGTCAAGACAGCCGTCAACAAGACTGCTGTCATTTGGAGCAGTGGAAGGGGCTCTAAAAGTCCATTATGAAGGCAATCCATATGGAATGTGGTAAATACATGTTGGTTGGTTGGCTGTGTGTAATATTTGGTCTAGGTATAAACAAAATGTGGAGGTTATAAAAGGAAAACATACAAGTAGACCACAGAACACAATTAGGACAGAAAAGCGTCAGGACAGAAAACTCAAACTAGAAATACAGAACAGAACAAATGAAATAGGAGTCAGTGTTTGAGAGAGAGCTGTAAGAAATGATTACAGTTGGATAAAGAGAAGCAGTCATGTGTGGGTGACTGGAGGAAAGTGGTATTCAGTAATGAATCACAAATCTGCAGTGACCACGGAGAGGATGTTGGAACTTTTGTCTGGTGCAGTTTTAATGAAACCTTTACCAACAACCGCCTGAAGAAATCAAGCAATTTTACACAATTTTCTGATATGAGTGTGCATGTCAGGTAAAGGAGCAAGAGAGACGGCAATACCTTAACACAGGTATATATTTAAATTCTGGACACTTTTCTCGTTCCAAAAGGGTGCTGGTAGTCATTTTTGGGATGAAAAATGAGTGATGAAGTGAAATGTGAAAATTCGTGGAGACTTACAAAAAAAAAGAAAAAAAGACAAAGCTGATCTGTGAACCTCTGTTTGAGAAAGTTTGATGCACATTAATGGAGAATATTGTGAATATAGTGAAGTACTTCTTTTGAGATTATGATGGACAGTTGCTGATATGGTCCATGGTTCTGCCTTTAGATTATGCTGTCACGTGAAGCAAGGAACAATGCCTGGGTTTCATTTGATGGAAGAAAACGGCAGGAAATTGGACACAGTGACAGGTGAGTAATCGTAACGTCATCATGGTTGTTTATTCAGTGAGGAAATAAACATTCTGTTCTTTTAAGGGCTGACTTTCACACACGTTTCAAAGTTTTATATCACTTGTTTTGTGGCTTATAAGAATATTTTTAGAAAATTATAACAGTGTTAATGGAACAGTGTATCAGATGTATTTTAAGTCATGTACTGTACGTTATATTGTTATTTTTAAATCTACTAGGCCACCATTATCATACCAAATATCATTTTTCCCCCACAACTGAATCTAAAACAGTCTTGTGTCTCCACACCTCAAATGCAAGCACAGTACTACTGTGGTCAGGGCCAGCTGGAGGCCTAGTAATTAGGGAGTTGCCCCTGCGACTAGAAAGTCGTGAGTTTGAATCCCAGGTCTGCTAGTGGCACCACTGAGGTCCCCATACCTTGCTCCCAGCCCCGTGTAGGTGGCTTCCCACTGCTTCACTTGGTAAATTAGTAAAAAATGCAGAAAAAGTAGTGGTGTAACGGTACACAGATGTCACGGTTCGGTACGTAGCTCTATTTTGGGGTCATGGTTCGATACGGGTTCGGTACAACAGGAAGAAGCAACAAATCCCCAGTTTTTTCTGTTTATTTTGAACAGACTGTAGTAGGGGTGTAACGGTACAGAAAAGTCATGGTTCGTTTGTTTTTGTTTATTTTAAATAAACAAAAGTGTATTAACCAGCAAACAGACTCTTGCTTATATTTTAATTCATGTGTAAGGCAGTAGAAGTGTTACGCCAGTAGGTGGCACTATTGCACCACACTACGACCCAGGTTTATGATTTACTTCCCCTTTTTGGTCTTTCTGTGATTTCGTATTACTTCAATCACATCTTCTCCGTCGTACTGCGTTTTCTCCGGAAGACATCATGTACCGAACCGTGACCCATGAACCGTGACGGTTCGGTACGAAAACATGTACCTTTACAGCCCTAAGACTGTTCAGACTGTGCGCTGTGGTGTGTTCACATGTGACTGTAAAGGGTCCACTGTAAAATAATTACTTTGTTACAGGCCAGTATGTCTGATGTAAAGGGCTTTGTCTGTTAGATAGTAGGGATTTACTTTAGGAGGTGTACGTTGACCCCTTTGTTTAATTGTGTAAAGGATCAGTTTCCTTCAAGAGAATGTTTCTTGTGAGGTAATATTTTCTATAGATACACCACATTTCTGGAAAGCAGTCAAGATGTCTGAAATATACGTCTGACATTCTTTTTTCCGTTCCCCAGCATCACTATCACTACATCCTGCTTCCCAGTTCCCTCTATCTGCTTCCGGGATCCGGTGAATGACTGGTTTGAGAGCCTGGCACAGTGTTTGCATTGGAATGTCCGCAAGAAGCAGAGACACCTGAGTTCTGAAGAGGAGGAGTTCTGAGGCTCAGCTAAGAGGAGACCAGCCTAAAGCACTTTGTTTTGTTGCTTTCTCTGGCCTGTCTGGGACCATCTCCCTCAGCTTTTGACCACAGACTTGGTGAAGCTGATGCTGTGCTTCTTGTTTTTTGTCTTTGTTCTTTTTTTGGTTTGCCTGTAATAATATTTTAAAATACTTTCATCATATTAATAGTTATAAGCTGCCAGAAAGTCACAAAGATTGTAATTCATGAGTTAGTTTCATGGTAAGACTGTAATCATGGGGTACTGTCCACAAACCTATGACGAGCATCTAAGCACTACAGCAATAAGTAAATATCTATAGAATTGTGCCTTAAATCATCTAGAATGTTACAAAAACATCACTGAAAGGGGTGGGTAGCAATGTCTTACACTGCATTTAGAATTCATACACTGTCATTACAGGCATCCTCTAAAGCCAGGGTGACTCATTTATGAAGGAAGCGGCAAAGCAAGCCACCTGAGAAGCTTGAATATCCCTAGAAATTTTTGAAAACTGCTGTGGTGTTTGATTTTAGAGTCTTATAGCTGGACATCAATCTCTCAGCTAGTCCATTCCACATCTACTAAGATCATTCCTACATGTTTTCCCAGATTAAAAAAAGCAATATTTTAATGATATATATTTCAAATTCCTCATTTCCTCATATGTTTCTGTTTTTTGTTATTTTGATGGGGTTTTTTTTATTTCTAATGGTGTATAATGGGTGTTTGGGGAATTTAAAGTGTCCTTTACCAAACAAACCAAACTCTGACACACCGAAACAGGCCATTCCACGGAAGTGAAGAAAACTCATAGAGGGGACTTGACTTGTTACTACATTGTGTTTTGGGAAACCACATGCACAGTTTACTGGGAATTTGTGCATGTGGTTGCATGTTTACGCAGATTCAGTTGTTATGGAGCAAAGACAAGAAGAAAGTCTGTTTACATTGATTAATCATAATATGCAACATTGTCCTTTTTTAAAAATTAATTTCATTGTGTACATGATGTAAGGAGCAATGTGCAACATCAACAGTTATATCATCTGTTCTGCCCCTTAAATATCTTAAGTATGGCTGTTGTCATGTTTTAATGTTACTAAAGAGACCTCCTCTTTAAAACCTTGTGCTCATATTACACTTCTGAAGCGTAACCAAATTCAAAATGAAGCGTTGTTTAATACTGAAGTCAAGCATTAGTTTCTAACATGGAATTACATAAGAGCCTATCAAACCACAGCTGTTAGTGAGTAGCTTTGACTGGAGCTACATGTTTGAAACCTTTTGATCAGTCTGAGTGTAACAGGTCCTAGTTCACTAGACATTTTCCTGTTTCTGTTGAGGAAGATCACGTATATTTTTAATGTAGCCTTTCTTCACACTTGGTTTACATATTGGCCTCAGCTCTGTTAGCTACTTAATATATTACCCATATACATATATAATATGTAAACCATACAAAAAGTAGCAACATGTACATGTAAGTCCTCGCTATCTTTAACTATTTTTTAAAAAGTCATCAGGCTTAACTAGTCTCAGTGCTCATTAACATAGTAATAATATGAAATGCATCATTTTCATATACTGATGGACACCAGGTCTGTGGCCATTTCTTTAAAAATCTAGAAGAATCTGTCCAACATAAAACCCTCGTCTGGATGGCCCCCTCTTTTTTACTTTTCGTCTGATGATTTTTTGTAACATACTTTTTGAAAATATATTCTGAAAGTTGGTTTTGCATTTTTTATATAGCACTTTAATAAATAATCCCAAAACATATTAAGCCATTGTATTTTTTTACACTGCAATTGTAACTGGAGAATCTCCACAGTGTCGCAGTGCCCATAAAAACTAAGGTTGCCTTCCTTCCTTCTTTCTTCCTTTTTTGTCACTGGAGGACAGCAATGATTGAACTGATGTATTTACAGGAAACATAAGCTGATATGGTTTAGAAATATTTTGCAACTCTGTTCCTTTGTCTTGTTCTCCGTCCATTTAACATATTTGGTATCAAAGCCACATAATCTGTGAAGACAACTAATGTCAAACCAAGATTTAGCTTTCTTGTGGACAAAAATATTTGAGTTGCACTGTTTGAGAGTTTCCAAACCAAGCAGGAAGGAGACGTTTTTATTATTTTGCATTTCCGTTATTTTTATTTTGCATTCCCAGATTGACAACACAAATCAGCATCTGTGAACATTTCATAATCTATTTTGCCACATTAAAATATTATTTTCTGGTATCACAAATATGGTCTGAAAGGTACTAAAATCAAGCTCAAAAAACAGCAGGCATTAAACGGTTGTTACACAACCAGATATAAGTATATATTAGGGTTGTCACATGATAAAAAAAAATTGATCAAATGAATTACAGGCTCTGTTTAATTAATCAAAATGAATCACACAAATTCCTGCTGTAAACAGACTTTTAAAATTAAATGAATTTTGGCATTTGAGTGAATGAATCTTTTATTTAATAACTGTTTTTGCACCATTCATGTGTAGTAAAGGTCACAGCAAACAAAAAATATGACAATGTTTGAATATGACAGTTTAAGACAATGTCCATACAAGCACAGGTGTTCTGACAATTTATGGTGACTTGTCGAAAAATGCAACCGTAGTGCAAATAGATAAATGTTAAAAGTATATAAGTATTGTTTGTAAATATATGTTAATGCTAGTAATCTAAACGTGTATGAAATTATGTATGTGTATATGTGTGTGTTCATGTATATACATATATATACACACATATAAACATACATACACGTATTTATGATTTCAGAGAATATGAATGATGGCACAAAAACGTTTCTTTCCCTGATGGTTAGTGGTTGGCTGGAGCCATTTATTGTCAAACAACTGTGTTTATTCCTTTAAAATCATCACAACACAAACTACCCAGATGATCAAAAGTTTACGTAACCTAGTGATTTGGCCTAATAACATGCACACAGCTTGACACAAACAGGTTCGAATGGCTATTAAAGGTAACCGTCTTCACCTGTGATCTGTTTGCTTGTAATTCGTGGGTTTTTTAAAGGTCAATGAGTTTCTGGACTCCTGACAGACCCTTGCATCTTTCATTCAGTGCTGCACTGACGCTTCTTGGATTCTAAGTCATGGGGAAAGCAAAAGCATTGTCAAAAAAGCATTGTGGATCTGCGGGGAAAGGTAGTTGAAAACAAGAAAGGGATATAAGAAAATATCAAAAAACTGAGAATGCCAATCAGCAGTATTTAAACTCTAAGAAGTGGAAAACGAGGGGTTCTGGTAGATCAACTAAAATTTCAGCCACAACTGCAAGGAAAATTTTTCAGGATGCAAAGAAAAACCCACAAATAACTTCAGGTGAAATTATTGGTGTGGCTGTTTCAAGACAAAGGCACATTAAATTTGGTCAGCCTTGAATGCAGTAAGTTAGCAAAATATACTGGAGGAAAATTTGCACTCATCAGCCTGGAAGCTGCGCATGGAACATACTTGGACATTCCAACATGACAACGATACAAGTTGACCTGTGATTGGCTACAACTCCTGACCTCAATATCATTGAGCACCTCAAATGTGACCTCAAATGTGCAGTTCATGCCAGACAACCCAAGAATATACAGGAACTTGAGGCTTTTTGCCAGGAAGAATGGGCAGCCATCTGAGAAGATAAGGAGGCTCATCCACAACTACCACAAAAGACTACAAGCTGCCATCGATGTTAAAAAGGGCAATACATGGTATTAAGAACTGGGGTATGTAAACTTTTGATCAGGGTCATTTGGGTAATTTATGTTGTGATTATGATTTAAACAGAGTTGTCTAGATAGACAAGATAGATCTTTAGATATGTACAGTGCATAGGTCCAAAATTTGTAAACATTTTAAAATACATTTACAGTAAGAATGAGTGCAATTAATTCTGACTAATGGTGATTACAGTAAAACGAGAATAAACAGTCCAGAATATCAAAACCATCAAAAATGTACAAAAATAATCATTAAAGCTTATAAAAAAGTAATGATCTCAGTAAACTTTGGTTTTGCCACAATTGGGTAAATAATACAATCATACAGAAATATCTACTGCAAACTAGACTTGAACCCCGTTTTGGGTAAAATGCTTTTCTAATGAAGGGTTGTGCAACTTTTTCACCAATCCATGGTGATTAAAAAGATAAGCGGTCCTGGTGACCCCTGTGGAATATACAAACCTTATATACAAAGATTCACGATGGAAAGTGCTTGAAAAACAGTGATGCTGACAGTAATCAGGCTTTAGAATATAAAGATATACTGTATGGCATCTGTCAAATTTGGTTTCACCTGAAAACGCTGTTGTAATGAATGTCACACATCAGCCGCTCCTCATATGACTGGACTGTCAGCATGAGAGAGCGAAGAGGAAGATAGCCCTTTCCTCAACACCCTCCACAAAACTTACAATTTTATTGGGGCTGTTATTTGATCGCAGTTTGTTATACTGCGTCAGAAAGCACATAAGTAAGTAGGTTTGGATTATTTATCACTCAAAGTCACTTGAGACAAGTGTGCGATAGTTGGCACAGCTAGCTCTTATTACTGGTCATCTCCTTCAGACTTGTAGCTCCTGTGCAAAACCTCAAATGCCAGTTGTGTGGATTAGTGGGAAAAAAACAAGTGGAAATTTGCTTCTTCATTAGAATATTCAGTTAAGATGCTCAGATGGCAAGTAAGAGCAAAATTATGCAGATTGATCAAACTGGCCAGTCCCTCTAGTCTTGCTGCAAAGGCAGCTCCTGGCTCAGCAGGGTTTGAACCAGCACCACAATTAAAGGAAAGATTGCATTCAAGAAGATTGATACAAATTCAGGTATAATATTTACGAATATAAATATCAGGAACATAGCCTTGAATCTACATTTTTGTTGATTTAAATGTTTTACACAATATTTCCAAAAAAAGCAATATAAATGGAAATGTCCAAAAGTTCTTGGAATAAAATCTTATGTTAACTTACACTGAAACAGTAATTTGCTTTTTTCTTCTGCTGTGAAGGCCCATTTTTGTTCTGAAAGTGTAAAAATGTAGCCTGTGGGTAGGTAGGCTGTTAATTTTATAAAAAGCTATGTACAAATTTTTGTTTCAGGAACATTTAAGGCATTTTTCTCTAACATGTACAAACTTTTAAAGAATAAAAAGCAGTAACACACATACATGAATGTTACAAAGCCTTAGAATCTAAATAGATTTAGATATGATTAGATATAGATTTAGATTTTTCAATTACCAGTCAGCAAAGTACTGCTTAAAGTACTACGACTGAGCCTGAAAGAGCAAACGTCTAACTCAATCATTTAATTCAGTACATAGCAGTGCACAGCAGCACATTCACACTACTTTAACACAGTTGGCTTGACAGCATGGACTGAATGTAAACTTCCAAAACGAAAATGTAAAAGATATCTGTGAAAACTTTAAAAAAAAAAAAAACAAATTCAAAAAATGGGTAAACACACTCCATGGAAATTCCAAAAAAAGAATTTGAAAAATATTTTTAGACAGTCCATGTTAAAAACCATTGTTAAAATTGCATTATATTGCATACCCTTCACTGATTGGCCCCAGTGTAACAGTTTTCTCATACCGCTGTTCTCTCATAGTGGTCTTCAATGGTTGTTCGAGGCAAACACTAAAGGTAATAGTGAAAGAAAGAGAGGAAGAGAAAGATCAACATCATCACACTGTAGCACTTTTAAGGGAAAACTACATTATACTTCTAAACTACCTTCTTCCTCTTAAAAAAATACCCTTCTAATGCAAACATTGGGACACATCTGTTTTACAGTTTCCCAAAACTTCCAGTGAACTCCAATCTTAATGCCTCAGCACACCAAGACATTTTGGACAACGCCATGTATCCAACTTTGTGGACACAGGTTGGGGAAGAACCTTCAGATCGAGGACAGGAAACATTTTTGGAATCATAAACAAAAAAAAAAATCAGTATTTTGTTGTATCTCCTCTGGCTTTTAAGGCAGCTTCAATTGTTTGAGGCACAGACTTCACTAAAGAAAAACAATATTCTCCATTAATCAGGTTCCAGCATACTCAGATGGCAGTTGACAGATCAGGACTGTTTGCTGGCCATGTCCTCGAGTTGATATGGCTTTCCTCAAGAAAAGATTTAGCGACATCTTCAGCATCCCATCCGCCCTCACAGCAGCGGCTTCAAGCAGCCCAACAGCCTTCTCCGCAGCTTCAGTAAACCCAGCAGTCTTCTCCACGACTTCTCCGCACCAGCCTTCGCACTGGCATCTCAGGCTCCAGCGCCGGTCTCTGCACCAGCCTCTCAGGCTCCAGTGCCGGTCTCCGCACCAGCCTCTCAGGCACCAGCGCCGGTCTCCGCACCAGCCTCTCAGGCACCAGTGCCGGTCTCCGCACCAGCCTCTCAGGCTCCAGCGCCGGTCTCCGCACCAGCCTCTCAGGCACCAGCCTCTCAGGCTCCAGCGCCGGT
>JBBJLR010076780.1:0-10810 GCA_037577145.1 Brachypetersius gabonensis
TCTCTCTCTCTCTCTCTCTCTCTCTCTCTCTCTCTCTCTCTCTCTCTCTCTCTCTCTCTCTCTCACTCTCTCTCTCTGTCACTCTCTTACTTATTATATTTATTACTTTTTACTATGTAGATATCTTCAAGTAATGTTAACTGTGGGTTAAAACAGTTTCATGCTAAAGGTTAGATTTGGAAACATTTTACAACTATTTATTATTTTAACCATGATGGTGTTTTTTGGTTTTTGTTTATGGTTTTTGATCAAATTTTTAATGATTGATACAAGAACACGGAACCAATTCAGTCTTCTAAAATGAGCGATCATCTTGTTACTCATGAAGTCTCAGTCGTACAATAACTAGTGTTCTTTGAAACCTGTTGGTTTATGCAGATTCTTTGAAAGTAAAAACGCATACATACAGTGTGTGTGTGTGTGTGTGTGTATATATATATACACAAACAACATTTAAACAGTAAATGGTGGTTTTATGTGTGGCAAAGTGTTCGCTTAACCATTTCCAGACTTCTTTCTTCATCGAAGCCCAGTTTTACTTGCAGCTCCATCAAATGAAATTAAATTAGGTGTTGATTATGGAATTTTATTCATTCGCCTAATGACTGGAGGCAGAAACCTGGATCCAAACCTGTGCTTTTAACCAGCTCCCAAAATATTGACTACTTTTTAGAAAAAAGAAGTCTTGATACTTTTAACCGCTTTCTTGTTTGTTTGCATTTATTCTAATATTCGGCTGTTTTTGCTGGCAGGAAGAAACCCACTACTGATATAAATGACTTCAAACAATTTGCACAGGTGCCTAAGACTTCTGTACAGTACTGTATATCGAGTGTTGTGACTTTTGATTTTTAGAGTAAAATGTGAAATAAGGTTAAACAAGATATCCTCATTTAACACATGAGATTTGCCACCTGCAGCAGAACACGTTCAGGCACGTTCTCCTTTGCCAAAGATATTTTCCCAGGGCAAACAAGGACCAGAACATAAGTGGCCCTCTCCTGCCATGGGAAAATGCAATGGCTTACATCAACCTTCTTTTGCAGAGCAAACACCTTGACATCACAACAAGAAGCAGGATTCATGGTTTGTGGGTGGATAATAGTGATCAGTGTATTTACATTCAGTGTTCCAAAAAAGTTATTTTAAAACATTGCGATGACGTAGCGAACAGAACAGGGCCTTTTTGTCTGTTACGGGTAGGGGGGCACCGCCCTACCACTTATCACAAGCAAATAAATCAATCTTTATTTGTTAACTAAATATTTATTTTTCTAGTACATATGTTTGTGAAGCTTGTTTACAAATTTTTTACAATACCTAGAAGCTGTGGCCAAGGTTTTTGTTTGTTCTGCAGTCTGGTACTTTTTGCGGTGCACCAGAGAATTCCCAACTGTCCTCTGATTTAGTGCTTAACTAATCAGCAGCATGGAAAAATACAAGCTGGGGAGTTTCACGGAGTTATTAGTCATTGCTGGACAAAATGATTGCATTGCTTTAAAGCCAAAGCAATTTTTTTTTTTTTCCTTCTTTTATACATCGTTTTCCATTGTTTTCATTGTTATACAAACTTTTACTAGTTTGTGCAGATCTGTTACATAAAATAAGATTTAAAAACATTTACTTTACAGGTTGGAATGTAACAAAATAGGTAAAATGCCAAAGGGGATGAATGCTTTTGTAAGGCACTGTACATCACTCTCATGTGAACACCGTGTGAAATTCTTTCTCTGTATTTAACTTTCTCTGTATTTAAGTGAAACAGTGTGTGGGGATGGTATCTCACTCAGGGATACCTCAGTGGTTCTACTAGCAGTCCTGCGATTTGAACCCACAACCTTCCAATCACAAGGGCAACTCCCTAACCACCTGACCAGCAGCCACCAGGAGCTGAACCTCCAATAATAAAGCCACCAGGCCTCCTCAGATTTACATGTTATATTGTTGTGGTTAGCACTGTCACCTCACAGCAAGGAGGTGCTGAGTTTGATTCCTGGATTGGGGTCCAGGCAAAGAATGTCACATTGTTCACTCTGTGTGCTGTAGTGTGTTTACACATGACTATAAGAGCCACTTTACTTTACTTCAGCTGTGGTTTTGTTGCATGCACCTCATGACCTATAGCTAGTGACTCACACGTGTTTAGGTCAAATTGGCTCAACACCCTTCACAAGGGTGTGGCATTAGCACTCAAGTTACTTTGGTGTGGATCACAAGAACGAAAACTTACAATACCAGTTATTAAAACAATTAGGAAGGAATGTTAACGTCAACAGCGAGGCCACAGCTAAAAGAGCAGCAGGGGGCGCTGTGGAAGAGTTGAACTCGTTATCAGAGACACTGTAAATAACAAATTTGCTCAAAGTGCTGTTATTCCATAGCTAGTATTAGCATGTTGTGCTATCTATGGTAATTGCTAAAACACACACTACAGTTAGTGGGCATTTGTTAGTCAGGGGGTTTGAGGTTGTATGCAGTGAGGCCTAGTTAAAATAACACCTAATGTATCATATTCTATGCTATAATCAGTTGTACTTTTCAATTGCATATCAACCGTTGTTGATTTGTTTATGTAATTCTGTCAGATGACTGTAAAGCTGAACATGGGTGTAAAGCTGAACATAAAGAGTAATGTAAAATCGGCATACACTTTAAAGATGCCTAAATGGTTTATTGGTTGATGTAGAAACTACACCAAATAGTTTTTAACTTAAAAAAAAAAGCATTATTCCTACTCACACATTATTCTTTGAAGAATCTTCTACTCAAAGGGACCAAAAGGGCCACCACTATGCCCCTTGTATGATTTAATTTAAATAAATTCAGTGTCTGTCCACAAGATAAGGCTGTTTTTAAATGTGAATTGATATATGCATGATGTATGTACAGGATAAATTCATTTATAAAATTTCACACTACATGGTTCGTTTATAGGAAGACCACCACCACCGCCCTCCACAGGTCTGAAGTCCAGTCTTATTGCCGCAGTGAGACTGCAGCTGCAGGGACTTTTCAGAGTCTTGGTCCTTTCCAAGCCCCCATCCCTTTCCTTTCTCATAATAGCTAAGGCCAGCCAAAACAGCTTTTGGATCCAGTGCTGAGAATCCCTGACACTTAGAGGAAAACGAAACCTAACAGCTCTAACAGAGAAGAATGACACTGCAAGAGACTTATCCTGAAAAAAGAGAGAATGCAGATGCATATAACTTTTCTAGCATGATTAAACATTGCCATTAAGATAACATCACTGTTTTTACAGTATCCATTTTAGAAAAGTTGTGTAAGTTCGTTTCCCAAATGTAATGAAACCTCAAAGAAAGCTCACTTTTACATGTGCTTCCTTTTAGAGCCCTGAACACAGTAGTCATTCTTACAATGTCAGTAATGTTAAGTAACAACAGGTATTGCAAAGTGTCCATGAACACACCACACAATGTGAACAGTGTGAAATTCTTTCTATGTGTTTGAACCATTCACCAAGTGAAGCAGCAGGCAGCCAGGAACACAGCTCCCAGGGAGCAGTATGTGAGGACGTTACCTTGCTCAAGGGTACCTCAGTGGTGCCACCAGCAATCTCAGTCTGTAGCTATTGTGTAGCTATCAGGTTTAAACAAAAGCCCCTATTTCCCGTCTCTCTTGGGACAGAGACTTTTATTTTGTAGGTGTGTAATAGCCAATTGATAATGTATCATTTGTGCACTTATGTGTCTAATACAGGATTTCATGATTATGAGAGTCATTTTTATCAGCTGTCTTTAAGTGATTTGCTTAATGCATTTATTTAGTACTTTTCTTTTGCAAGAGAAAACAACCCTTTTATGCAATATTAACATGCTTTATATTAGTGTAAAATTCTTTGTATCAGCACACAGTGTGAACAATGTGAAATTCTTTCTCATTCACCAAGTGAAGCAGTGGGCTGCTGCTAACAAGGGGCACCTGGGGAACAGTGTGCTGCCTCAAAAAAGTCCCAACATCAATACAGTTTGTCCTTTTCATAATGCTTTAAATGTTATGCAGCCATGGTCAAGTGAGTGTATTGCCATCAGTGCTAAGAAAGATGTAATATGAGCATTAATGCTTCTGATGCAGGAGTTTGGTAGTTTTGAAAAGAAGCGAATGGGTGCTCTTGAGCATGAACACTGCTGCACACTTAGTAATGCCATAGGAATGCATGTCCTTTAACTAGGGCTTGCAGTTGGAAAATGACCCCCTGAGACTGCAGTAAATCTGTGCAGCTGCATTAAATGAACTTGATAAACAGTGTCTTCTTGGAGTAATCCACATAAAGACCGCTGATACACACATGAGTCTTACACTATGGTTTATAATGCTTTTGTTTTTGGAACTTTAAAGGGGGTTAGCACACCAGCATTCCGAGATTACATGACATGGAAACTACAGATTACTGATACAGTACAATGCATTACAAGGTGAACAAGAAGCAATAGGAACTATTGGCAGAAGACAGTTACTAGGTTGAAGGAGGATGGAAGTGTTTAGTGAAAAGTTACGTTTGAGTTTGACATCTTTCTCTCCTGCCCATTGTGGCCATTACTGGTGTCACTTCTCAGCAGACAGTAGTTGCTTAAAATGTGAGTTTAACAATCGGCTATTGTTTAAAAGACATTTTGTTTAAAATATTCATATCCACACACAGTAAGCTTCCTTAATATAGACTTTAAGCAATTATGGTGGAAAAAAACTGTCTCCACCAAGTTGTTAAAATCTCTACTATTTATTTTTATTTTACTTAACCTTTATTTATCCAGGTAAACTGTTTGAGAACTAATTGTAATTTACAAACATGACCTAGTCATTATGATGGCAGTAGTTTTGCTCACATGTCTTTATAATAATTGGGGGAAAATAAATATTGTCTTTGCTCAAAAAGTTTTGTTCCTCTCCTATTATAAACAGGGGCCACTGGTTGATTTCTTGACATATCTTAGATATTACAGTGGCAACAGTGACTACAGAAACTAGGTCAGCGATCATCCTGGAGTATTACTCATCAGTCACATCAGGTCCCCAGACATCATCACATTTGATTTGCCATAACAAATAGTTAATGCCAGCTCGACTCTGCTAGGTCTGTTGCAAAACTCTTTCTTTTATAATTAACTAATCAGAAAACTTGACTGATCTACGACAGCTATATTCATTCATATCCAAAGCTATATTCAAAGCTATATCATTAAGTTGACAACAATTATTTTAACTACAAAAAAATAATCTGCCTTGCAACTTGATTATAAAAATATATTTACTGTCCTTACTCTATGTGTAATATGTATATTTTTTTAACACACGCACCTCAAAAGCCGTTAAACACACAAAGTGCATTACACTGATTATCTCATCACAAGAAAAGCTATCAAGGGGTGAGAAATATCAAGTGAACAGTCAGTCCTTGAAGTTGATGTGTTGGAAGCAGGAAAAATGGGCAAAATGGGCCAAACGGCAGGTCTTGTAGTGTGTTCCTGGTATGGCATGGTTAGTAGGCATCAAAAACGATCCATGAAAGGACAACCTGTGAACCAAGTACAGGGTCATGGGTGCCCAAAACCCATTGAGGTGTGTGGGGAGTGAGGGCTAGCTGGCCTGGTCCACAGAAGAGCTACAGTAGTACAAATTACACACAGTGCATCACAGTCCTATGGCCATAGACTGGTATGCCCATGGTGACCACTGTGGAGCAATGGAAAAAGGTGGCCTGGTCTCATGAAACACAATTCTTTATACAGAAGTAGACGGAAAGGTGTAGACGGAAAGGTGCGCGTGTGTCACTTAACTAGGGTAGCAGAGAAGCCAGCTGAAGCATTATATTGCTTTGTACGATGTTCTCCTGGGAAACATTGCACCCTGGCATTCATCCGGATGTTAACTTAGTTTGTACCACCTACCTAAACATTATTGCAGAACAAGTACACCCTTTCACTGTCACAGTATCCCCTAATGGCAGTGGCCCCTTTCAAAAAGATAATTAGGGAATTCAGGGATGGCTTAACGAACATGACTTCAAAGTTTACCAGATCCCAGCATCTGTGCTGGACAAACTAGTTCGATTCATTAAGAGTCTGCCTTTATAGCATTCTTTGTGGCATTATTTAGCAGGTGCTTTCAGTGGCAGTACACTGAAGGTAGGATTCGAACCCTTGACCTCTTTGTCTAGAGGCAAGTATCCTACCACTAGGCCACCACCACCTCAACAATTACAGGACTCTACTGCCAATGCCCTCATCCCAGATACCTTCAGCGAGGGTTATAAATCTATATTCATATGTATATTTTATTATCACAGCAGTTTCTCTCAAATCATACATATTTCTTCAGATCCTCCCTGCCCAGAGCTCCCACCACTTTGAGCTCGAGTAAACAGCCAGTCTAGGGGGTCCTGACTAGGACACATTGCTGCCCTTGAATCTGACCTGAGGACGAGGGTGAGCGATACATTATCAGGACCAATGGGGGCCCAGGGCTTACAAGCTGGAGATGTCTTGTGGGGTATAGATGACATGATGGGGAACCTGGCCATGCGCAGTGTAGGGAGTCGAGAGCCCTGTAGGGGGCCGCTGAGGGGGTAAGCAGGCTGAGAGAGTTCTTTAATTGAGTCCATGTACTCGTCCAGGCTCTGTGCGTGATACACCTGTGACTCGTTCTCTTGGAGCTCCGTAATGGTTGGAAGGAGGTCAACAGAAGCACGGAGCCTTCTTGGCTTCATCTAGGCTCTCAAGCTCTACATTGAAATAGAAGGAAAAAAAACCAATTACAATTAAATTTGACTGGATTCTACTTGCCTTATTCACAGTTCTTATTCACAGCACCTAGCAGCGGGTCCACAGTACCTCCACAGTATTGTGGTTCCAAGTGTGGTGAGTAAGTATATAAACATCACGTGAAAACTCTATTGACTGATGACTCATGACCCAGAACTCTAGTGACCCCATGGACACGTGGTGTCGACATCCTGCACAAGCAAATCTTCACAAACTTTAATGACTACTTTTCTAAAATATTAATCTTTACATAACACATAACACTCAAAACGCAAAAAACACGTTCAGCAACTCTTCATTATCTGTTAATAAACTATATAAACAAAAGTTTTGGGGCACACCTGATTTTCAGGGTTTGGGCTAGAACCCTTACTTCCACTGAAAGGCTTAATCTTAATGCTTCAGAATACCACAACAACTTTGTGGACACACAAAGTTTCACACAAAGTTTCACACAAAGTTTCACACAAAGTTTCACACAAAGTTTCGAGAAGAACCTTTTCTATTCCAGCAGGAATGTGTCTCAGTGGAAGAACTCGACTGACCGCACCAAGCCCTGACCTCAACCCCATCCAACACCTTTGGGATGAACTGGAACAAAGATTGCTTTGAGCCAGGCCTTCTCATCCAACATCAGTGCCTGACCTCATCAATGCTCTACTGAATAAATAGAAAGACAATTCACACAAATTCCCAGAGAAACTCCAAAATCTTGTGGAAAGCCTTCCAAGAAGAGTGGAAGCTTATTAAAGTTTAAAATCTCCCTTGGTATAATTATCAGGCGTCCCAATTCTTTTGTCCACATGGTGTATATGACAACCTGTTATTGCATTAGTTATTACTTATTAATTGTGAAAGTACTTAGCAATTAGAAATTAAACACACAGGTAACTAATAGTTGAGATTGTAATTTGTTTCTTATCATTTATTTACTCATTAACTATGTCCACATCATTGTTTATTACACTGATAATGAACTGATATGTCTTTTAGTTACACAGAGAAGAAAAATGAGAACAAACCTATCACTTGCATCAGTTCCTTTAATTATCTGCTATTTAATTTACAGATTTTTAAATTAAATTTCTCCTCTGCTGGGCAGCCTTGCTGGGAATACAGTCCTTTACTGGATGCTTTTCTTTACCTCCAACTATTCAGCCTCGCTGTGCTTATAGCTGTCTTTACCATTTAAACATGAATGACCATTTACTTCCAACAGCATTACTAATAACTACTATTTATGTGACCCTCCAGGCAAGGTGATGATCTTTGCCACTAATTACTCTGCGTTAAATTAGTCGATTTATTGTGTGTATATTTCCCCTTTACTCAAGATAATGATACACGTCTTATGAGTGTATGGAATGAGTGGTGATTATCATTTAGTGAGGATTATCAGTTTACCTGGAGGACCACATTAAGTAGTCATTGTGGATAAGTAGGGGGAAGTAAAAAGTGGCCAATACGTAATTCAGCTCTAAACACACTGCGTAAAAAGATAATGCAAGATCATTAATAAACTATTAGTGGAACTAATGCATAAGTACATGTTATTCTCTATATGATCAAGGATACGAATTAACCATTATTCGTGTAATGAACAGCTTAGTTAATCGATTATTTGCTTTTTAATTACTATGCACACTTCTAAGTAACTCATTTTTAATGAACAGCTGACTTATTAATAGCTAAATAAGGGGTGGTCAATAACTTAATCATAAATAAGGGGTGGTCAATAACTTAATCATAAATAAGGGGTGGTCAATAGCTTCTTTAATATGCAACCTTTAATTTAAAGTGCTATGGAGCACAGGATGCTGCAGTGGACTCTACGGGGTCCTGTTTTGGTACTGCTGTGTGAACTATGTGCGTATGAACATGTATTAATTAAGTAACAAGTCATTCATTACTTGTACGATGCATTGTATCTTACAGCAAACCTTTCAAACCTTAAGACAATCTGACTTATGTTCATTTGATCCCTATAGCCTGGTGGTTTCTGTCTATAACTACCATATTCTACCGTGGCTTTCTTGATCTTTTGCCGTGTTTTTGCTTGCAGTTTATAAGCCAACTCACCTGAGCTCTTTAGCTGTATGTCCTTCGAGAATCAAGCTCTCTTCACCGTGCCTTCTTAACTTGACTTCACAGTGCTGTGTAGCTCAGTACTCTGTAAATGGTTGTCTAGGAGCAGAGCTGAGAGTTAAAGGTTTTAAATCCCAAATAGCATTAGAACTTAATGATGCCCAATTTAGCACAGTGTTCTGGCGCAGGTCAGTGCTGGCATGTATTTTTGAATGTGTGTGTGTGTGTGTGTGTGTGTGTGTGTGTGTGTGTGTGTGTGTGTGTGTGTGTGTGTGTGTGTGTATAGAAATTAATATTCCCCTTCTCGCTCTCAGAGCACATTTTATCATCCTGAAAAGCGGTTAAATCTTAATGAGGGACTATTTTTACATGGGTCAGCATCCACCCCTCCCTCCCCCGCACCCCCTCCGGCCCCCCAGCCTGATCAAACATTTATAGCTCCGGCTTTCAGAAACTTCTGAGCCCCTCTGTCTCGACCCGACAGCTGACGGACGTCACAACAACTTTAAACACCCCCGACAACCGCGGACGGCCAGCATGCTGTGCTCTGATTGGCCGATTGTCAGGATTGTGTGTATGTGTATGTGTGTGTGTGTGCATGTGTGTGTGTGCGTGCGCGCATGTGCGTGCGTGTGCGTGTATTTAACCTTTTACAGTAGAAAATACCGTAATATTTGAGTAATAGCAAAAAGGTTCTTACCAAGCCATTTATGGGGACGGCTGAATGTGTAGCAGCATTTACAGACTGATTATTTTTAATTACATTATTATTACATTACAATTCAAAGTGACTTCCACTCCCAACCTGCAGGGGGCAGCATCCCTGGAGCAACTCGGGGTTAAGGGTCTTGCTCAGGAACCCAGTGGTGGTGCTGAAGGTAGGATTCAAACCCATGGCCTCTTGGTCCAGAGGCAAGTGTCCTACCCACTAGGCCACTGTCACCAAACACATAAGGCAACTCACTCAACCTCTATCTCTCCCATTCTTTACAGAGGTCTCTTGACCATAAAAATCGATTTTTTAAAGATAATTACCCGACCCCTGTACATTTGATCGATTAGCTGTGAACATGCGTGACACACCTGATATTAATAGATATTACAGACTAACAAAGTGTGAATCCACTCGTTTAGTGGATGGCAACAGTATTAGCAGTCTTACTGTACTGTGTCATTATAATTGTGTTATTACACATTAATAATACATTTAATAACAATGTAATAACTGCTGGTGATGCATTCGTGGTTACACCCGGACTGCAGCGGTGCAGCCACGTATTTACTTGTAATTACATTTGTGCACTTAGCCAAATTAGTTCTATGCAAATCCACTAGCCGCTAAGCTAAATTAGTCAAACTAAAGAAGCCCAAAGTGAAGCCATCGCCCGCAGTCACAGTGTTATTACAGCGTTATTACACATGAGGTTCTGCAATTACACAGTTATTACTGAAACCATGAACTGGGAAAAGCGGGGGGGCTAGACTGAAAGAAGTGTGAGGGGGGCAAACTAATGATGTCCCCTCCTGCTATAATGATCCTGGTGCCTTTGGATGAAGGAGATGAAGAAAAGACGGGAGAGAGTGCGAGGGAGAGAGACAAAAAAGACAAAAGAGACAGAGAGTGAGACAAACGAATGCTGAGCTCAGGGAACTTGTACTTTTAGAAACGTCCCAAAATCATTAGGGAGAAAGAGAGACAGAAAGAGACAGACAGAGAGAGAGAGAAAGAAAGAAAGTCAGAGAGAGATTGAGAGTGAGAGAGAGAGAGAGAGAGAGAGAGAGAGAAAGAGAGAGAGGTATAAATAAACCTAGTGATGAGTTCTTATGACCTCCCATGGGGGACAATTAGAAAGAGCTCAGCAGGGAAAGAACAGGACCAGATCATCAGTCACCATGACAAAACACCACACACACAAACACACACACACACACACACACACACACAC
>JBBJLR010076791.1:0-10810 GCA_037577145.1 Brachypetersius gabonensis
TATTATTATTATTATTATTATTATTATTATTATTATTATTATTATTATTATTATTATTATTATTATTATTATTACACTTTTAAGGCAATAGGTAATATAATGAGCAGTGACCGTGAATATAATCTAAGAATTGTAATGGAAATATTTCCTCAGTTATGGCTCATTGCAGTACACAAGAATTAATAAGTCATACTTATTAGCAAGTAAGTAATGGGTTTGTGGTGAAACTGATGAAGAATTAGCCTGCTTTGCCCCTCTTAAACCTCACAGGTTTACTCTTAGCAGCCCTGCACTGCAGATTAAGCTGAGGTTTCATCTTCTGATGAACTCTGGAGGCTACATAGATCAAAGATTCTCGATCCAGTCCTCGGGGGTCTCAGCCAGTTGACATTTTTCTTCTATTCCATCTCCAAACACACCTGAGCCAGATAATGAAGGGCTGTAGGATGCTGATTAGCTGGCTCAGATGTGTCAGGAACTGGAACAGAGTGAGAAACATGGTCTGTGAGGCTCCCCAAGGACAGGGTTCGGGACCTTTGCTTTAGATGATGCCAGAAATGAGAGCAGCCAATAAATGGTGCAGAATCTGAAAACAACAACAATGGCTGACTTGCCCATATAGAAAGAATGCCAACTGTAATGACAGAGGTCAAAGTATAAAAACATTCTGTTGGTGTCCAAACAGTATAATGAGAATGTATGATGTACAGAATAATCTACAAGGAATGAAGAGGATGCAGTGGTTGGTGCATGCAGCTTGCTCACTAGAAACTCGGACCTGGATTCTGTAATACTGGTTGTGAATAGCTTTATATAAATAACATTGAACTGAATATTACAGTGTGCTCCAGAATTATTGGCGGCCTTACTAAAGATGTTTGGAAAGGCTCATACAAAATTCACTTCAGCTATTAGATTGACATTGTATTGGAAATAGAGAAAATAACAAGTTTAGTCTAAAGTTGCTATAATTGAAAAATGCATTTGTGAAACCAAACCCTATGACATACACAGTCATTTGAAATTTGTATGTAGAACATTTAAATGAAATTTGATCCCACATGTATTTAACCACGTTTGAGTTGGTGTAAGAACTTTTAAGTAGCCTTTAAGGATTTTCTATTTTACTGGGGTATAAAAATGCTTGTGACGCAGTATCTCTTAGTCATCCATCCTGATGGGGAACATTCATTCCATTGCAATAAGGCAAAAGTGTGTCAACTCGCATCTAGAAATGGTTACAAAAAACTAAATGCTGTACTTTAAAATACCCTCATCAGTCAAATCAACCATCAAGCAGCGTACGCAACTCAAAACGATCATGAACCAGCCTGGATGAGGAGGCAAGGCTATTTTGTCAGAAGCCGCAGTGAGGAGAATGGTCAGAGAAACAAAAATGGCTACAGAGAAAGGCACCTAATAGCAAGCATTAAACATAGTGGAGAAACTCTATTGCTCTGGGGCTGTATCTCCTCCAAAGACCCTGGCAGTATTGTTCACTTACACACCCATATGGGGGCTAGCAAACGATAATTGATGCAGATGGACCACAATAACTGTAAAACTACAAAGTACACCTTTATGGTGAGTGGAGCTGATAAAATGAGCAATAAATGTAGATACAAGGTAAAAATAATTGAAGTGACTTATCGGTCTGTGTGTGTGTGTGCATGGGTGTGTTTCCTCATCGCTGTTTGTGTCACTGTTATAAACACATTCACTGGTAAAGTTAGCATATAGCTGCCAACATACGCCATTCAAAGACATTATCTTAAAAGCTAAACCTCCAAAGACTCTTCTTTAGAACGATGCCACAGAACATGAGTCAACAATCTTATTTGCAATAGGCCTCCAGTTTTCATTCCACTTAGGCAGGCGCCCACCTCATATAGTTAATCAGTTGTTTGAAGACTGGGACTAACTGATTAAAAAGACAAAATATGCTTCTACTTTCCTGGAATATAAACCTGCACCCATATTTTCTATCTTGGGCATGAAAATGGACACCTTTGCTATAGGAGAGCTACCCCTGGGTCCCTAAATAACTTTATCTTGAAGGAATCACCTTTGTAAATAAGATGTGTGAGGGTTAAGAGCTCTCAGGTGTTCTTCAAATACATTTTCCACTAAATAAACGTTCAGAATTTCAGCCACATGTCTAGGCAAATATCTGTTTAGCATTCAGTATTCTGAAGATACTTGAAACTGTGTTGGTTCTGTAAAAGTTCTCCTTCAACAGCTTTTATCACGCCAGTCAAAATTCTTCTACCGCCATTATCTGTTCTACATTTTAAAGAATGTCAAACAAAGCAAAAGCTTAAATCACCCTGTAGACCAGTGCTGTGAGTGATAAGTCGTTCCTTTTATAGCCATGAATCAAATGTCTATCCACGTAATGGAGTTTAATACAATGTTTTTTTTTAATCCATTTTGAATTAAACTATTTCTCTTGGCCATGCAGTGGTACTTATATTAGATGGCACTTTTCTAGTCTTGATAGATCAAAGGAAAAGAAATTCTCGACACATTATAAAAAAACACTTCCAGCTTGAGTCAATGGCAACTTGCTGTTCACATTTTTCTCGAAAACCGGCAATTGAGCTTTTTTTTCTCTCTACCAAATCTATTTTAGCATTTTTGTGGATCCTTTGGGTGACTAGTCACACAGCTTCCAAGGCTGCAGGTGCTTTCAGTGCCTCTGCTGTGCGGAAGCCTGTTCTCCTCTCAGCCATTATGGCAGAAGGCTTTTAAAAAGCGCTTGGACTTTGACAGTTTAGGTTGGATGTGTTATTAGTGATGAGGTGGAGGTTGGTTGAAAAATATGTTTACTGCATAGTAGTAGCCCTTGGGTGCCATCTGAAATCAGTTCATTAAATGGAGTTTTTCTCAGAGCGCCTTTGCAGTTCTGGTGCTCTGTCTCCTTTCAAAGGATCGCTGTGCAAGGCAGCCGCCAAAGAAACGATTTTTCACACAAAAGAACATTTGGCAATGCCTACTTTTTCTGAATATGTGGTCGATTCCCCCTACAGCTAGAAGACTGCCACTACCATTGTACAGTTATTCTGTGAACCAGCCCAGCTCATTTTACTAATATAATTTTGAAGCAGCAGCTTTTCAACCTCTAGCTTATTCTTAAGAAGAACTGTTTGGTTTGTCTTCTAGTGTCAAAGGAAGAAACAGAAGTTACAGCCTAGATGTTATCATGTTTCTGAAGATAAAACCATGGTCTCATTTCATATTAATTATAGATGCAGATAAATATAGATACACTATATGGACAAAAATATTGGGACACATCTGTTAATTATTGAATTCAGGAGGTCCCTTACTTCCAGAGAAGGACAATATTAATGCTTCTGCTTTAATAACTATTAAGACCTCATGCTTCAACTTTGTGGACCCAGTTTGTGGAAGAACCTTTTCCATTCCAGCAGGACTGTGTCCCAGTGCACAAAGCAAGCTCCATAAAAACATGGCTGGAGGAGCTCAGTGTGGAAGAACTTGACTGGCCCACACCCTCAACACCCTATCCAACACCTTTGGGATAACTTGGAACAGAGATTGCAAGCCAGACTTTCTCATCTAATCTCATCATAAATGCTTGAATGAATGAATGAATGAATTAATGAATGAATGAATGAACACAAATTATAGCTGTTATAAGTGCAAGGTGTAACCACATTAAAGTCTATGTATTTGAATGCATGGTGTAATGGTGAGGTATCCGAGTACTTTTGTCCATACGTATAGTATGCAGTTCATAGTACAGTATACGGTTTATAGTATACAGTATTTTTTAACAAGGAGATGCTTTATTATGATTTGAGTGTGCTCTGAGCTTGTTTTGTGTGTGTGTGTGTGCGTGTGCGTGTGCGTGTGCGTGTGTGTGTGTGTGTGTGTGGCATGTTTTTGTCATTACTTGACATCAAAGAAGGATTGCTGACCAGACTAGTGGGGATAGTGCCCAAGGGCAAGGACCTCTGGTGGCCTTAGATATTTGTGTCAAACTACTGTAATATAAATATTAGATGAAGGAATGACTTTTCTTAATGTACAAATGCTAAAAATGAATGGAATTAAGAAACTATCTGCTGTTTATTATTATTAACCGTGGATTTTTGTAGTTGCCATTTGAATGTGATTTGAGATTGTGTGATAGTGGGGTTAGCATTTACATTTCAATACATGAATGAAATGTATGAGAAAGGGGAACCAATTATCTAAACTGTACCTTTTCTTGTTTGTTTTGCACAAGGTGCCCCCCAAGACTATGACCTTTATGCATTATTCTCAATTAACTACATTACTGATTTCATCATAGTTATTAAATAATAAATAAAAATAGCACTTTTAAGAGGAAAATGATTTTATCTGTATCGTCGTATTTTAAAACAACCAAAAAATAATAATAAACGGTAAACATTGCAAATAGTAAGTCACGAGCCACAAGCTAGTGTGAGTTTTTAAATCACACGGAGACAGAACACAGTTTAATATACCTTTGAGGTATCAGCAGAAATGCTCTTTTATTGATCTGACTTCTGTTCACACAGCTTTTCAAGTAGGAGATGAAATCTCTTGCAAAACTAAAGCCAAACAGCCAGCCTGGAACAAAGCAAATGAACCCCCGGCACAGGACATAATTTATCCTCACATGTTATACAACCCTTTAGGCATCCTGTTTGAACTGTCTCAATCAAAAGAAGAGTCAAAGCTACAACTGTACAGCATGCAGTAGGTATTTCGTCTTTGATGAAAAACACGAGCTAGAGGAACGTCGGCTTCTCTGAAGACTGCAGAAGAGGACATGTGTCCTGTTACGGCAGCACAGTCAGGAGAGCCAAGAAAAGAATCGATAATGCCAGAGAAGAAAATGTTCTTGAATGTATCTTTGTGAATTAGGAGGAAAGTACATGCAAAAACACCAATAAATCGTACCTTGTGGTGTGCTTACACATTCCATTTTGGGATGACAGTGCCTCTGCGGTTTTAATTACATTAGATCCTGTGATCGAATTCAGCACCTTACATGCAGCTAGCAGGCCGCCAGCATTCTGAAACCCACAGAAGTCCCACCGTGCAGCTAAATGAAAACAGTCAGCTCTGACATTGTGATTATCTTGAAAAATGTTGTAATTTTTGTGTTTGGGAATTGAGTTCTCCTCTGTGTGGTGTTTTTGAACAGAATTTGTCATCAGGACTATACTTACTCATGACACGAAACGATGGGCTGTGCATCTTGCGCCACATAACATAAAACACGAGGTACTGTAAAATGCTTGTGATGTTTGTAGAGCTCCCTTTCCCCACTCTGATTCTAGATCTGGTCTGTGTGTAGATGTGCATGGGTGTGTGTGTCTGTGCCTTTCAGTACTTTTGGCTCTATATTGTGCTGCTTCGAACAAATCGGAGGGGGGGGGGCTTATTCTCTGTAAGCAGCAATAAAGTCGGGGTAATGCAGCATACCTGCTTTTTCCTGCTTCTGCTGAAAATACATTTCAAGCTCTCCAAAGTAGCGCACTCAAGTGAAGAAAGATAAAATTGCTTTACCCGTTCGACACACACACACACACACACTCTTGCATGCACCCTCAGACGCACCGCGGGTTGGGTTCGGAGCTTTCGTCAAGGAGTTTGAGCTTACTTTTTGCTGAATGGCTGGAACAAGAACCGCTTGACTGACACTTTTGTGCAATTCATCGCAACCGCTTCTTCAGCCTTTAGGCTGCGGCCGAGCAGCAAAGCGTGACCAGAGGGGGAAAGCAGCTAATTAAATTGGGTGTAATTTAGATTTCAAAAAAGTTTTTTTTTTTTTTCCTAAATGTCTAACCGTCCATTTCAAAGCGGCCTTGTAGGCATGTAGGCCTCAGGAAAGGGGGCTTGACTTTGCTCTCAGCCTGTACCCTAAGAAAGTCCCTTCTAGATCATTTTGTGAAATAACTGTGTTTTATATTGAATTTGCTATTGTTTCAGGCCTGAATTGAGGATGTGTAGACTCAGTTTTCACAAGCTTGATCACTCTTGTGTACCCAGATTTGCTGCTCTCTGAGATTCCGCTCAGTGACTCTGACCTGGCACAGATGCGCCTGTCACCACAATGCTGGAAGTCCTGCAGATAAAGCATGGATGCCATTTTAAAAATGTCATATATTCTATAATATAGTTATTAAGAAGTTACTGTCGTCTCATAATGATTATTTTAAAAATCAGGGACTTTAAAGACCCTTAAAAGACCTGCTTAAAGTCTTTTCATAGTAGTCAAGTGCAGTAGTGGATAACACTACCTCCTTATGACAGAATACTTCACTTTCTTTCTCTGGCAGTCCTATTCTAGCAGAGGTGCTGAGGGCTTTTGGACAGAAAAGCCCAGTGCGCTCTCCAAGGTGCTGAAACCGTTTTGTTGAGTGCCAGCCCAGCACATGCCAGTGCACGGTGGTGATCACTGGTGGGCCGCAGCTGAGCCATCCAGTTGAGGCAAACAATCAGATGTCTGGCATTTAAGCGGATTAGGCAAGGAGAAGATCCTCTCGGGTCTCTCTTTTTGTCCCTGAGTGCCTCTCTCCCACACACATACACCTTTCTGTCTCTCGCCCTTTGTGCCTCTACAGGATTCTCAGTGGACTTCAACTTGGAGCTGAACATACAGCTTTCTTTCTTTTGTTTTTATTTTTTCTACCACAAAGGTTCTCACAATGATAGCACCGAGGAACCTTTTTTAGTTTCCTCAAGAAATGAACCTGTTTTGTAAATTTCCAAACTGTGTGAACATACAGAGAGATCCTTTAATGTAAAAGCTGCAATTAAAAGGGGTTATTCTTCCTATAAACCTTTAGGTGTGTGAAATTTGCTCAAATATCATCTTAAGGGTCGTTTTAAGTCCATAAATTGTTTTTGAGTCCAGCCATATGGTCCTAAAATCTTTGCAGTCTGAGGCTATTTTTCAGCCTTGAAACAAATCTGAGAAGGAAAATACAGCAACAATAACAAACACAAAGAAAATCAATGCACTAAAGTCCCAAATCTAATCCTGAAGATTAAGCCAGATAGAGCAAAAATTCACAGCTGAATGTCAAGCTCAGACACCCAATAAAATGGTTTGAACTGCAGGGTTTGCTAATTCATTCACTGAGCCTAGAGGAGGACAAGTGTCTTTCTATTCAAAACTATATGCAGTGTTGTCCCCTTGGCCCCACTTGTGCAACACATGTGAAATGCTAGTCTTTCCCAGACTTTGTACTGACCTGTTCATTTTCAATTAACACTTACAACCCTTATAGAGCATTTTAGTCAAATCTGGTTTCAACAAATAAAAACGGTTTAAATCTTTATGGGCATTTGTGTGTGACACCATTTTCTAAACCACAGAAGTGGTTATTATTATTATTATTATTATTATTATTATTATTATTATTATTATTATTATTATTACTATTATATGTTTTTATTACAATAACTTTGGTTCTACATGACATAGGAAAAAACAAACCAAGACCCATGATGTCTGACACCTCAAGCATCAAAACAAATCAGGGGAACATCCATATAAGGAGCTGTTTGGCTATATGATGACAATTTACCGTTTACAGTTTTGAGCTGGGTCAGGTGTATTGGTAGCAGGCTGTTTCTTACCTGTTACTGTTTCCTGACAGTAAGGTTTGATGTTTTCAGTTCAGTTGAGGAAAGAGGGCCCATCACACTTTGTGTTTGGGCTTATATAAGCTTGACCTTGAGCAACCTGAGTTAGGTTAAGATAATGGTAGAGAGGTCGGACTCTAAAATCCAGTAAACTTGTTCTATTATTATTGAAACTCTTGATTATTTTGTGTCTCTGGACCATCACAATATACACACATATTGTGTTTCTTAGGTCTGAATCCTTGTACCACACGCTGAAAAATGTCTTTTCATTTGTGTACAGAGCTCTGTTGGTGACAGCCCATTTTAATAAAAAAGTGTTGCTATTACATAAGAAAGTGTTATGTAATAGCAACTTAACTTGTTCGCATACCATACTGTCATGGCTACGACTTAATAGTCCCAATTTAATGATCTCATTGCAGTGCTTTACTTAGAAGTGGATACAACTTCATCACCTTATTAATCTGTGTCTTAATAACAGCCATTTACAGCCATACTAAGTCTTACCATCTTATTAACACACCGCCAGCACCACACAATATGGGCATTACATGCACTAGCATGCATTTACCCCACCGTTCAGAATCCTGTCAATTCCAGCAACACACATCTTTAAATGTAGGTCAGCGCTAGCAAACTCAGCAGTTATGAAACAGCCGATAGTCGTCCGTTCCCACAGTTTCAATCGAGTTTAAACAGCGAGTCCTCATGACTTGTGAATGTGTGAGCAGACAGGACTCGGCACTTAACAGCACTATAATGAGTCGGGAAAATTACATCCTTGGTGCCAAACGAATGAGTCATCGTGATGGAAGCCGTTTTTCGCCTTCTGAGTCTTTTGACGCGCGGAGTAGTCTTTGGAGCACGTTGCACATTAGGGTCATAATGTCTTTGCCTGTCGCTGACAACCTTGCCATGTCAAATGTCAACGAGCAGTGACAGGACTTCAGGGTGTGCGTGACATTCCAAACCAATGTGTGCCAGTGGATTACTCCAGTAAGACCATTTACCACCTACAGCACAGTTTTAAAAATAACACTTCCTCTGTGGCTCTTGCCTTCAATGTACAATTGTAGGGAACAAAAAATGAAAAAAAAAACCTTGAATTGTTGTCGAACCTTCACATTATGAGACTTTTTTCAACTTTATAAATGTTCCTCATGCTAGCACATCGTTTTCAAAAATAGTTCTTTAACCTTTGCATTCTGAGTCAACATATCAGCTACTTCCGTCCTCTTTTTTTACAGCTGCTAACAAGCCTTTTTCTGTAACATGCTCACTTTTACAGAACTTTTCAGACCCTCCTCTGCAGAAACACCCAGGGTGACTTTCACAACAGTTTGTTTTATGCTCTAAATGCACAAGGGCAAGCAAAATGCTGTAAATGTGTTCTTGCAATAACAGTACTCTGTCGGTACTCTGCACAGGCACCTACAATATACTGCCAAATGTCGGCATTAACGTGGATTAGCTATGTTATGTAAATCTCCAAAATAAGGCCAAACGGTGGCGCAGTGGGTAGCACTGATGCCTCATGCCTCCTGGGTTGTTTTTTTTGTTTGTTTCTTTCATCATTAAAACTAATGTCCTTTAATTCCTGTACAAATGGTCATCACCTGGGTACAACTGAATGTTCAAAATACATTCAATTAGCAGTCTCTCTATTCCCATTAGAACTGTAGGAAAACTATGTTGTATTGTATTGTATTTGTTAGCACTGAACATATTACCCTGTTAGGTTTAAGTGTATCAGTTTTTAAATTTGAGCTCTTAAAATACATAGTTCTTGTTAAAAGAATGAAGACCATCCATCCATCCATCCATTATCTTTCGCTCATCCGGAGTTGGGTTGTGGGGCCTAAGCAGGGAAACCCAGACTTCCCTCTCCCCGGACACTTCATCCAGCTCTTCCAGGGGGATCCCGAGGCGTTCCCAGGTCAGCCGAGACACATAGTCTCTCCAGCAGGTTCTAGGTCTTCCCCTAGGTCTCTTCCCAGTTAACACTGAATGTATTTTTATTTCACAAAAGGGAAAATGTTTTTTTTTTCACAGAGTGGGTTGTGTTAACTTTATGAAAGCTTGTCTGATTATGTTTTACCGCAATTAGAAAAAATATGCAGTTATTGATTTGCTTTTGTTGTTATATAAAAAGATGTAGAGACCTAATAAAGCTGAAAAACAGATGTTTGTGTGCCAGAAACTATAGTTTTGAGTGGATAGGATACTTGCCTCTAGACCAAGAGGTCACAGGTTCGAATCCTACCTTCAGCACCATCACTGGGTCCCTGAGCAAGACCCTTAACCCCAAGTTGCTCCAGGGAGACTTTCCCCTGTAGTTAGAGAATGGAAGTCGCTTTGAATAAAAGCGTCTGCTAAATGCCGTAAATGTAAATTTTTAAGAGGGTCTGAATCACGTTATAGCATACTGGAGGAGTGTGTGTTTGAATTTTAATAACTTGGCGAGCTAGGATTTTAATATGAAGTGGAACTGAAGGTAATTCTGGATACTAATAGGTGTGTCGGTAGGTATGGATGCATGCAGAGCAGCTCACGAGCTCCAGGAGCTCAGGGGGATTTGTAGATGAACATTTGCCTGGAGTCAATCAGTTGGGAGTCAGAACTTCAAAAGGTATAAGACAGCCAGATGGCAAAATCTTTCCTCTTCTACACCTCCAGAAGACAGTGCTATAACCTCAGAATTATGATTAGTTGAATGGAGACAGCTCACACAAATGCCATAATTTAGATATCTCTCCAAAAAAAAAAGATAGCTTGGCAAAAAATGGCAAAGTACTCTATGAATAGTGCACTTAGTAATACTAAATAAACTGAGATAACTGTTGAAAATGGGGATGGCGGGGGTTAAACACTAAAATACAAGACAAGACATAGAACTGTCATGTGGAGCAGTCATGCTACAACATACTGCAGCAGGCTCATGTCTGCGCTCTACATAACACTCTCGGATTGGCTACTTTCAGACCTCCTTCCTCTAAGTTAAGCAGTATTTTACCATTTCAAGAAGCACTTACTATATTTCTATACAGTTATGTCTTATATGGAAATGTAGCTGAATATATGTCCATATTTGTTGCAAAAGTAGTAAATACTACTTTATAATTAACTTCTTTATAATTAACTCTAAAATGCTATACATATAGCATATACATAT